>JABASI010005399.1:0-12370 GCA_019776505.1 Tomocerus nigrus
TTTTTGTTAATATGCTAGATTACAAGACAAGCATATTATTTAGACAGTCGCACCAATACATGTGACATATTTAAGATGTGAAAAGAATTAAAAAATTATAATATGTAGGTATCGATTTTCCTAAATTACAATCATAAAAGAAGTTCGGTAATCTAAATATCATTTTTGAAATTTTGTCTTACTAAAACATTAACTTATACTTTCTTAAAATTTCCTGGTTTTTATGAATTATTGAATGACAGATCTTGTGAGGGTTCTATCGTTACAATAAATGAAGTAATCCGGGAAATTCATTGCTAGTCTCATTGTAACATTTTACAGGGTATTCCTATTTCCATTTTGCAAAACTGACACAAAACATTTAATATGTAGGTACAATGTTGGATGGAAAGGTAAACGCACGCGTAGTTATTTGCGTAAAATTTAACATATGATGAGTGTAATAATGGGTAGAGAGCAAAATTTATTTTCTGTACTAGTCCAGAAATTACATGTCCCGACCAAACAAACCAAAAAGCGAGTGAAATTAGCAAATCTCCTCCTCCTGGATCTCATAATAATAAAATAGAGAGGAACAACTGAGTGAGTGTAGAACGGACGTTTCTTGTTGCGGAAACTTCAGTGTCATATCAAACAAAGCCAAGGAAGTCAACTCGTTCAAAACTAAATTATTTATGGATAGAGGATTGTTAGACAAGGAATCTCGGTTATGCGGTTTACAGTCTCTTTCTATGTACAACAGCACAAGAAACGTAATTATTATCCGAATGCATATGAGTACATAAGATTCTAGCAAGAAGTAACACATTGTGCTGGCTGGGATGTAAGTTAATAAATGTTATTGCCAAACTCTTTGGATATTACATCAATAATTGGACAACTGAAACAGATGCAGCTCTATTTATGTAGCTACTTAAACCTTAAATTACATCAAGTGCCTGCAATCAGAAACAAGTGCCATTTATAATGGCCTAGAGCTTTGAGCTTAGAAAATAAGCCGGGTTCAAAACTCCTTCTACTTTATCAACACTCGTTTTGTGTATTTAGCTCAACCATCATTCACTATTCTATCAGGGAACGGAATATAATAATAGAAATAAATAATACATTAGCGCTATGTACCGCAGCCCAATTTTCACTGTTTGTAATTTGTAATGTCGTCTAAAATTGAGGCTTTAATGCTACCCACGAAAAATTTTTATCAAAAAATAATTTATCTATACTATTTAAATTTAGATTTATAGGCTGAAAGGCATAATATTTTGTACTTTTACATGTGTTTTTCCACTCCACCAGATAGTAAATAACTGGATCTTTCTGTAATGGATGAAAATTGGAAAATTTGATTGACATGGACAGATAAACTATCCAGGAAGCTCATAACCCTCCAACATGTTCTAAATTTTCGTTTGAAACGCGGAAAAATGTGTCGCACCTTTTTATGTGGCTCAAATAAAAAGGGACCAAGGGCGTTTTTGAAACAAAAACATCTGATACCGTTTCAGATGAAAATTTAGAAAATTTTCGTGGGTTGTGCTCCTCGTGGATAGTTTATTTGTCCATGTCAATCAACTTTTCCCATTTTCATCCATTACAGATCCAGTTATTTCAAACCTGGTGCAGGGGGAACACATGCAGGAGCTGGACCAAGGGACACTAACCTTAAGTCACAATATTCAGATCTTTAATATTATTGTATAGTCTTAGTATACACGTAAAGCAGCCATTTAATTACTTTTTTGTTTGTTTTTTGGTAATAGGATGATTGTGCAATGTGTGTGTCTTTGTTCTACTATTGCAATAAAATTATGTTAATCTTATTATGTCGGTCAGCACATGTGGAACTGGAGGACAAATAAAATTCCAAGTATGGACGAGCAACGATCAAAAATTCCTTTCCATGAACGCAGTTGAAAGGAAAAAAGATTCTGACATTCTGCATGATAATGTATTAGTTGTGAATAAATACACTTGCATTTAAAATATCCAAGACAGGCAGGCATTAAAATGCCGACAAAGAGATCGGCACACTTACCCAAAGCATTAACCTTAGCATGATCCCACAATCCTCTCGAGAGAGATAATTGTTAAATAGAAAAGTATTCTCATCAGCAGCAGCCAGCGCATTGAAAACAGAAATCAACAAACTATTTTGATGACTTCAATGAGTTCATGCATGCTTCTCCTGTCACATTTTGCAATGATATGCAGACAAGTGGACATTATTATAGAGCGAACGTGAACTAGACTCGATGCCAGATGCAATGCACCAGACTCTTGGAATTTCATAACAACGCACAACAATTTCTCCATTATTCATTTACTGTGCCTACATACAACCAACAAAGAGGCTGGAAAGGTAGGCAGCTAAAAAATAAAACCACATATCAACTTATACATATATCAAGTAATTAAAATACCATTTTTAAGAATTTAAATAATATCATCTTTACAATTTCCAAATTACAATTTTAGAATAAATTCCTAAAATTTGTCAAAGAAATTCAAAAATATTAATAAGACATTAAAATGACAGGTAAAAGAATAATTACAAAATTCTTCAAGTAATTATATTTTACAAAATAAAATTATTTTGCTTTCATATCTACTAATTTATTTAACGACATAAAAGCGAAAACTGGAAAATAAAAAACAGGTGTTAAACTTATTAAATGATATGATTAATTTTTTATCTAAAATCCAAATTAGCATTTATCTGACCAATAAATAATGGAAGTATTATTGTGACTGATAAGATTTCTCAAAAATCTGTTTTATCTCTAAAAACCATAGAACATCTGAAGCGACAGACACATGAACTAATTTTCTGGGGTAAACCGAAGAAAAATTAAATTTTTCTTATTCCTACCTATCCGGCCTCTGTTACATAACATGCGTTTAAGTCTAACAAACTGTAGTGTATGTATCAATCTATTTATTAACGAAGCAATTTACAGATAAGAAAAGGCACAAGTCTTTCATGCAGCGAAAATAATTTAAGACGACAATGGAGTATAATTTCAACTTTAATTGATAAGCACAAGGTCCGTCGTCGTCCGTAATGCTCTACTGCAATTCTTCTTCTGACGGTACTACTAGTGGATGAGCAAGGAGAAGGAAATTAGTTTAATTTGATGATTTTCCATCCAAAGTAAACTAGCTAGCTAACTGAGGAGGGAAATAAAATAAAGGTAAAGTATCCACTATAAAGTCAGGAAGAGGAGTCAAATTGCACATTATTAGTTTGCTTGCTTTATTCAACGGCTTTTTAGAGCTGACTTGCTCGCTGCACCGAGTTCTGCTTGGAAAGAGGACAACAAAGTCAAATGATCAAGTCGAAAGTCGAAACCAAGTCAAGACATAACAGACAGAATATCATTTAATGCAGCTTAAAGGTTTAGACTCTCACTGTGCACACTACAGCACTATTTTCTATTAGTCAGTCTACAGTTGACATTTTAACGGACGCTTCGTGATCACTTGCTAGTACAGCTAATCTCCAACATCCACATTTAAAACGCTGAAGTTAATTCCATCTGCGTATCCATTTATACAAAAATATTATACCGAAGAATCCATTTATATTCTACGGATTTTTATTCTATTTTATTTAATTTGTAGAATTTTTGAAATAAATCCCTAGAAAAATTACTATTTTAATGGGAAAATTAATTTTTAAATTATTGAGGTATTTGTATCAAAATAAGCTACCTCTACGTCACTCTAGCATAGGCGTATACAGAACCCAGTTTCGGAGGGGCCTGAGATTTTGCATGGATATATATAACACATATATTCGCGCGAAGAGCGAAAAATTTAGGTCTGTTTTGTCAAATATGAGTCAAAAATGGCCTAAAAACAACATAAAATCGCGCAAAGCGCGAAAATTTTCGATATTTTAAGAAAAAAATTCCTCTTTTTCTGGATTTCGGCGAAAGCCCCCCCTCAATACGCCTATGCACTCTAGCTTAATAATATTTATTTTTCTTGTTCACTATCATTTAATTAAAATTGCACTAATTTCCATAAATTTCCTAGAATATTGTAGATACTTTAGTTCTAGTTCTCCCGCCTGTCTGTGCTAATTTGGCATTGTTTTGAAAAATAAATTTTCTAGTGCCTTCTCTGCCCTTATTTACGCACTGCTAAAACAAACTTCATTAAAACTGCCACCGATATTCTCTGAAATTACCGAAATATCATAAATACAGATATTATTATCTTTGACCAACTAGTCTATATTATTTTTGTTGTTCACTATCATTTAATAAAAATTTCTCTAATTTCATTAATTTTGAATATTATACTTCAGATTTGGGTTACCATTTTTATATTATTATGAAAATAAATCTTCGGAGTGAATTTTTGTTATTTGTGTTGCTGTAATAAGTCCCATTATAACTGTCGCAGATTTTTCCTGAAATTATCAACACAACATATCTAAATAAATTATCTTGAGCAAAACCGCAGTCGAATATTTATTTTCCTTGTTCAATATCATTTAATTAAAAATACTCTAATTTCAATTAATTTCTTAGAATATTCTACGGATATATTACAAAGTCGGAATGGTATTATTGGTTTGAAAAATTAATTTTTGAGTGGGGACTTAATTCATAATTTCCATATACTTCATAAATTTCAAAATGGGCTAATTAAAAATGTTTTATTGCTTATTGGAAGATTTAATTTGTAGTCGAAAGGTTTAAATGGAATAACTGCGCTATCAAGTATCAATAAAGCAACTTTGTGTGTATAGAGATTTTAGAGATTGGATATTTATAGTTTTCATTCCAAAGGAACATCGAACAGTAAAGTAGAGATGAGGGAAGTCAAAGAACATGCTGTCAATAAATCCTGTCTAATTAATCCTCACCTTCCTTCTCAACTGTCTCAGTCTCTGTCTCTGTCAGCTGCATTGATTTTCGTAATGAAGCCACAAACTATTACGACGTTAGATATGAGAGCATCTTTATCCTATCGGAGTAATAATAATAATAATGTAGGGCACATCTGTATATATTTTGCTAGTTCATCATTATCCTTTTGAATTAGTGCGACACTTAGTTGGTGAAATGTTGTTGCATCTCTAATCTGTGTGGAATTAAAAGGAAAATGTTATTCGTATGCATGAAAATGAGTCAATCTGCTAGAATGATTATTATTATTAGTGAAAGAATGATAATTTGTTTCAGTACAGGCTGTGATTAAGTCAGAAAATAATCAGGGCACCTGAGAAGGAAGCAGCTAATTCTTTGCTAAGGATAACTACCTGCCTACGTTAAAAGAGACAGGGGGATAATAGAGAAGGCTGTACGTGCCCTATCACAAGTATAAATTAGCAAAAGAGTAAAGACAGTTCACTTCTAATGAATTACTTAACTAGATGTTCATAATTTCAGTTCCTATTCTTCTCATTATTCAGAATAGCATAGCTGCTCTGTATAAGAACATGCGCAATCTGTCTGTCTATGTCTATCCGTCTCTCCCTGGGCACCATAACTTTTGAACGGATTGAGATACATGGTTCAAATGCTCTATGTGTCATCTAGAGGCCCATTGTACTATTGATTTCAAAAATGGGGTCACTGGGACAAGGTCAACAGGGTCATCCTGAGGTCATCTCATTAACACATTGATATACACAGTTCAAATTTTGTATACACAATACTATGGTCTAAAGAATGACTAAGCGTAAAAATGAGGTCAATTTGATTAAGGTCAACGGGGTCATTTCAAGGTCATGTCATAAATGGACTGAAATACGTCGTTAAAATTTTGTGGACACACACTACTAGTGCTCAAAGTAACATGAGTACCTACGTACATGAGGTCAATGAGTCAAGGTCAACGGGGTCATTCTAAGGTCATGTCAAAATGAACCAAAAAACTTTGTGGACACACTACTAGTGTTCTAAGTAACGTGTATTACGTACATAGGGTGAACAGGTAAAGGTCACAGTTGTTGTACCCCAACGTTACTCTGTATTATATCCGTTTTGCAATGGTTGATTTCAGGAGTATCGGTAGAATACAGTTAGAGTTCTGAGAAGAGGACAGAAGAGGAAGTATTATTATGTGATGCATGGTTGGGATGTTGTGGTCTGTCTCGTTGGTGGCTCAGAGTTAGCTAATTAGAATAAGTTTCGAGTTGATAGCTCTGTGACTCTGATTTAAATTCAAAGACAATTGCTCTGAGGGTTGGACTACAAGCCTTGTTATGCAAATACACTCTACTTGCTTATTATTAGCTACATGAGCTTTGCACTTGATTACTTATTCAACAATTGTTCCATCCAAATGTTGGCTCAACCTCCTCTCTTAATCTGAAGCGATGTGGCCTAATTAGTGCAGCCATTCCAAATGGCACCGGCAACTAGCGCTTCTTGCTACTTGCTACTACTCCATTTCTAATTCATTGTTTAACTGTAATATCAGATACAACTATACCCTACTACTACAATAGGAGGATCTGCATTGGAATTAAATCCAACCAAGACTATCATCATCCCGAAATGATAATCATCCTGAATTTCAAGAAAAATAGATACATACTTTTGTCTTGAATGCTTAGATATATTTTTACATAAATGATAATTAAATTGAATATGACCCATCTACATATGTAAATAATTATCAGTTTTATTAGCTAATACTCTATTACGAATGATTTAGCCTTAATTTCAAATAATGTTCTACCTAAATCGTGTTTGATATTAGAAAAATAGAAAGAAGAATTTTTAATTTCAATTTTCGATTAGATACTCTTCCAAATCTACTTCCAGCCAATTAGTTTAGGCAAATAAATTATGCATTCGTGCTGATTGTTAACATTATGTGATATGTTGATATTATATTAAATCTAAATATATATCAATTAGGTTCACTGAATAATTTTACGATTCTGAGATTCTCACATATCGATATATAGCGTCATTTCATATTATAAGGATGAAAACTATGAAATTGCATTAGAAATATATAAATTTACTTTAGTACTGTCAAGTAATGCGTGTAATGGTAAATGAAAGGAAATTCTTAGGAAATATTTAAGTTTTTTTGTCTATACTATACTACGACTTTTTATAATGAACGATGATCAAGTGAGTAAAGAGTGAAACTGTTGGAAAAAAATTCATTAGATATTTTACGACATTTCCAGTGGTATGCGCAACTTTGGTCAAAGTTTCCATAAAAGGAGAGGACACTTAGTTTCATTCCATTCGAATGCGTCGAATTGAATAGGCTGACATGATGACATGTGATGCAGAACAATGTCACCTCATGTTCTGCTAATGCAAAGAGCATTTCAAAAACAGGCAACATGTTTTAGTGGAAACAAATAGAAAAAGGAATAAAAAGATGAGTAGGTAAAAAGAAGTGTCTCTCTGCGATGTCTTAACAAGTGAATTCATCTGATCTCATCTGATTTGAGTCTTTGTATAAGGAATGTATGAGCATTATCATGTGTAGTCATTGCATTTGGAGAGTGTGGAAAGAGCTTGATAAGAATCTTGAACAAACAAGAACTTTATTAGAACAGAATCGTTTATTATTTGAACAGGCTCGGTCGGTCGTCGCTTATTCATCTTTTCCTCCTATCTTTCTATCTATAAGGAAGAACTCTGCCAATGCTAAGCAAATACCTTCGCCTAACAATAATAAGAATGCATTTAAATTGTGACAAGCCCACTGTTCTGTCAACTTCCATCATCCTCACTCATCCTACTCTACCCGTCAGATCATATGCACCACTACACAACGAGATGAAACAATAATAATGCGTAAATCTCCTAGTTGTCAACCTGAACAGCCAGGGACGGACACTTGTCCATTGTCACCTAGTGCGAAAATTAATATCCAGCCCTCAAAAAACATTAGATTCTTACGAAACGCGGAATTTTTCATATTGATCCAACATTTTCATCGAATATTTTAAAAATAAAGCTTATTTACCAATGCATTTACCACTTTTCCAATTTTCGAATTAAAGGTTCAATAACAAAATATATTTGTGAAAATATTTTGCTTTTCCGAATTCTACATTTAAAAATTTCATAACAAAGTACAGTACCTAGTGCGATTGCGAGTATGCAAGTTTTCAATTCAGGCAGTAAATGCATTTGAAAATAGCTTCAAAGGTTTTATTTGAATTGTTCGAGGATTTCATTAAATTTTAAAATTGAATCAACCTAAAAATTCCACCAAAATCTAATAAAAAGTAGATAGTGTTAATAAAATTAGATTATTGAAAGTATTTGTACATTTTTCAACTCTACCAAGAAAATAATTTGAAACCAAAATATTTCCAAAGGTTTTATTTGAATTTTTAAGGATTTCATGAAATTCTAAAACTGAACAAACCTGAATATAGCTCTACAATCTAAGGATAATCATATATTGTTAATAAAATTAGTTGGGTGAAAGTATTTATACATTCTTCAACTCTACCATGAAATAAATAATTTGGAAACAAAACAAAATTTTCCATTTTTCGTCTGTTTGCATTAAAAAATGTTTCTTATTTTCCGGTTTTAGGTTTTATTTGAATTTTCTGAGGATTTCATTAAATTCTGAAATTGAACTGACTAACTAATAGGAACACATAATATCTAATAATTAATTACATAATGTTAATAAAATCAGTTTGGTAAAAGTATTTGTACATTCTTCAACTACACCATCAAATAAATAATTTGAAAACAAAACAAAACTTTCTATTAATTTGCGTCCTTTTGCACTAAAAATTGTTTCTGATTTTGCGGTTTTAGGTTTTATTTGAATTTTTCGAGGATTTCATTAAATTCTAAAATGGAGCTCCCCATTTGGAATCCGAAATATCTGATAATACTTTTATACAGTGTTAATAAAATTAGTTTGGTAAAAGTATTTATACGTTTTCCAACTCTACCATAAAATAAATAATTTGAAAACAAAATAAAATTTTCTATTTTGCGTCTTTTTGCATTAAAAATTGTTTAATATTTTGCGGTTTTGTCTTTTAAGCTGTAAGCAAGGAAGATTTTTCTAATCATTACAGTTTATGTTTAAGAATCTACTTATAAAAATAGTTTTTGGGTAATTTTTCGCCCGGTTCCAATGTGGTCATGCTAACGTTACGGCCCTGGGACTAGAATTTCACCCTCGCTCGCTCTATCTCATTACAGCAAGTCTTACTATTGAACTGTAAAAGGACATGGCTAAGCTCATAGGGCAGTACTGTACATATTTGCACTTAAGGAATTAAGCCGGGAGCATTCTTCTGTTCAATTGCCACAAATTGAAATCAAGTCGGCAGTCTCCATTTGATCTTTATGCAAAGAAACTGTCTGGCTATAAGTCGAGTTGAGTGAGAACAGGAGGATAGGAGCAGCAGGCAGGGAGAGATCTCAAAGTCAAAGTCAACTTGAATGAATGGGATGGGAGTCCAGTGCAGTGAAGTGTAGCTAAGTATGTTGCATTTGACTTCTGTCGTTACGTAACATCATATTAGAACATTTAAACAGCATACGCTAAAGCACATCGCACCCTACACCTTCCTCTCTTCCTCCATAATATTTCCTTTATGTAAAACATCCCCCTACAATTTGTCTCTTTCCCTCTCCCGTGTCTTCTGTCATCCTAGCATCTTCTTAACACGACCAATCTGTCTATGACCTCACTATCTCTCTTTGAATTTACTATAAGAGTATTCAATAAAGTGTCAAAGAGGGGAGTTTCTATAGACGCTTAAAATTAAAATACTGTACCTTAGCTAAAGGAACTGGTAGCATACACTCCTCTGCCGGGCACGTCATTTATTTCACTTTTCAAAGATTTTTTGTTGGAAAGTGTAATTATTGGAATTTTAAATGGAATTATTGGAATTTTAAATGGAATTATTGGAATTTTAAATGAAATTATTGGAATTTCAAATGAAATTTTAAATTATTGAATTTTAACTGAAATTATTGAAATAAATTAAGGTACATGGGATTTATGTCACCACTAGGGTATGTGTAAGATTTCCCTAAAATAAAATATTTTGATTATGATATAAATATAAGTTGTATCGACGAGCTTTGGTCAGCTCTTAGCATTTTTCTCCCAGGTGCCACAATACGGATGTTAAGATGTTATTGTCTTTAATACCTAATTAATAAAGTCACTATGTACTTGCCATTTTTGTATTTTTTGTCTGTGGAATAAAAATCTTAATTAATTGAAATTATTTCACTTGAAAAGTACCTACCATATTTATTTAAATAATTTCAGTTTTAAGGAAAAATATGCAAGTTCTTGGGTAGCATTTCATTGAATTTAAATTTCCACAAAAAAGGAAGTTAAAAATTTTTGGTTATAGTATTTCAATAATTTTGCCTATTTATTTCAATGGAAAAATTGGCACTGCCATGCTTGATCTTTGTCGTTTTATTCCTTACTGACAAAACCCTCAAATAGCTTAAGAATTGCAACGGTAATGTCAATGCTACTTTCATTCCAAGAGAATCACTCTGTTTCTGATGTCCGTTCTCCAGTATTTATCGGCTCGTGTCCAGAGTCACAAAACCGCTTCACCGCGCCATAACATAACTCGGCAGCTTTAGCCTCCACGCCAATTCTCAACAACAAATGACCAGTCTGAGTGTTATGAGCTGAACGGCACACACACGTCGTAAATGTGGGGAATTTACTCCTACACTTAACTTATTGTATACCCAATGCATATAGGTAGCACGAATATTATGTGTAGTAGAGCCAAGTGGTTGACAAGCCAAACTCATAACATATCTATCTAAAATTAAGATAAAGCCTAATAGAACCTGATACTAATTATTATTTTCATGTAATTTCACTTTTCAATTATTCCACGCCCTTTTTATTTTACAAAGTTTCAAAAATTATTTTTATTTATTATAATTATTTTTAGGTAGATTTATTGCAACTTCATAGTTTTGAAAACTGCAAATTACATTATGAGGGTGTATCCTTCGTAGTTGGTATTGCAAGATCTGTGAGGTTAATTTTTGATTCAAAAAGCTTGAAACATCTTCAGTAAGGCTACAGCTGTGTGTATGGTTCTTGGTATTTAATGAAATATTTTTAATTTTTAATTTTGCATTAATATCGAAGACAGTATTATTTTATAGTATATGCAATGCAAAATAAATTTTACAAAGTTAATTGTAGGTGATATTATTATCTGATAAAATTAATGTGCAAATAATAAACAGTGACACAAAAGATAATTGTTCTTGCTTTTAAGCTTTTTATATTCCTTTGCCGTAAAAAAAATAATAAAATAAAAGGCAATTTTTTAATTAAATTGCTTTTATAAAATAGATTTGGGGTATATAGGTCAGAAATTTAGCGTGTTAGCTTTTAGGCCACTACATATACATGTAGTATGTCAACTAATATAGGAAATAAACTGATGAAAAAGCAAGTGAATAGTGTAGAAAAGAAGAAGGGTCCATCTCCGTCGACCTCGTCTGGAGTTGTGGAGATGTGGAAAACATTTTCGGATTGTCCAGACAGTGCAGTTGAGTCCACTTTGGTAGAAATTACTTAAAGTATGAGGGAACTCCCAGTAGAGACTTGTGTATCATGTACAGCTTAAGATTGCGTGTTTTGGATGGTGGTTGGTGTGTGTAGCAAGGCAAGGGGCCATGGCATAACACAAGAACGTAAAGAAGAACGTTAAGCCTGCTTATGGTCAAAGTGGTATTAAAGTTGACAGTGTCATTGCGATTTGGTTTGCAACTTTGGCTTCCTTTTCAGTTGGCTGTTGACTTTGAGTCCTCGCACTTCGTCTCTCTCTCTCTCGATGTACTCGACGAACACTCTAGCAGAAATAGAAATAAAAAGAACAGGAAAGAAGAAGGCGAGACGCGAGGAGAAGATCGAGAGAATGGAATTATCCTAAATTTATGTGAAGCACAGAGTACACCTTCTGCCATATCATGTTATGTTATGTTACATCTTGTCCTTTAATGAGCACATGAATTTCTTGACTTCTCCACTATACAACAAGATGAAACACTCCCACCCTTCAACCTCCAAATATCTCATATAACACTATACACTACATTTTGTACTTTTAAGGTTGGTTGTAGTTGGTCCTATTGTACCTTGTCATTTCCCACTCCACTAGATGCAAAATAAGGAGATCTGGGATGGATGAAAATGAGAGAAGTTGATTTATATCCAAAGATAAACTATCCACAAGCTCACAACCCTCCAACATTTTCTAAATTTTCATCTGAAACGCTGTCAGATGTTTTTGATGCAAATAAGCATTTTCGCGCCTTTTTATTTGAGTCACACTAAAAGGTGCGACACGTTTTTCTGCCTTTCAGATGAAAATTTAGAAACTTTTCGAGGGTTACAA
>JABASI010005400.1:0-12367 GCA_019776505.1 Tomocerus nigrus
CGATGGAATTATTTAATATGACTATATTAATTAAGTAAATGTCTAAGTTTCTGTTGTTACGATCAACTATCAACGATGAACATCATCGTCTAAAATTCAGCTATGGATTTGAATGCAAAGTTAAAACCATACTACGTCTCTGATCGTTAATTGACCTTTGATTTCATCTTTTTATAACAAAGAGCACATGGTCACAATTATCAGGGATATAAGGTATAATACATCTACAGGCAACACATTTAATTCAATTCAAATATTATTTATTTTTTGCCGTTCTTCAGAAGACTGATAGGGATTGGATCTTGGATGGATCTACATACTAATATATCTGGTTATAAATGGATATTTTGATATCCGAAATCATTTTATTTACCTATGTCGCAAATAATGCAAGTAAATAATATGCATGACATATAAGTAGTTGAAACTTCGATGACAAAATATTTGCGCTTATTTGTAGCATTGTATTTGTAAAATACTAATGTAGAATGAGAAACGAAGTAGCCAGACTAATTAGCAACACAAACGTCATCGTTTTCGTCACACTTTTGGCAATGTGACGCGATGTTTTGTTTACTAATACAGTTAATCTCTTGTTCGGCTTAAGAAAAAGGACAAAGTTGTGCAACACCGTGCAATATAGAAATACTTTCGATGTTTACTGACTTATCACAGGTAGTTTCTTGGAACTTATATTTTATAGGTACCTCTATGTAAGTAGGATACAAAAATAAGGAAACATAATCTGAGTTGTCTAAGTACTTAGAAAGAGATGGGACGTAAAATGGGATCAGGGATACAGTGATTTTGGTTCCTTGGTATAACAAACACACAAACTATAGTTAAACTTAAGAATATAGCTATAAGCTGCTGCAGACATCTTTGTATACTATGTATACCTGTGATATTCCTAGAATACAAATAATACAATCCCTGCCCTGTATTCATTCATAATGTAATTTATGAACTTTAACTAATCCACGAATTTATTCATTGTCCTGTCGTCTAGTTACATATGTCTAGATGTGAGAAACAATGTGTACTCTGCGGATTCACAACTTTTGAAAGTAAATTAGGCTTTACTGTAATTTCCTATGAAAGGAATTTATAATAAATCCTAATTTGTAGTGTGCAACCACAAAAGAACAGCTTACATACTTATTTAACATCATTATGCAAAAGTCTTAGCGTTTAAAATATATTCCACTTTCGAGATAAGTTCAGGTTGCGAAAAAAGGAAGGGATTAGTTTAATATTTTAGCCGCATAGATATACATTTCAAGAAGATCCCAACGTAAAAGAAAATATAGGACTTGGCAAACGTAAATTTATTCTGCCTTTTGCAACGACAAGGTTGATTTGACTAGAAAAACTTGTGACTCACAAGATATTCGTACTTCGTACCCTAATCCAAGATCCGTGCCTCATAATTTGCTTTTGTAAACTTTAAAGGAAATTTGTATGTCATATGTTAAAAATGTTTCATAATGTTTCAATGTTCACCAGAATTCCTAAATATAAGCCAAATCATCATAAGGAAAAACAGACCATGATGATCAGGATGCTAACTTTCAACACAAAATTAATGCCGTTGCAAGGATCTTTCAACAATTGTTATCTTTTTACTAAAAGCTATGAATATGTAGTCAGTTTCGTTTTCCAAATTGCAACTCCCTAATTCTAATTCCGTCAACGTTTTCATTGCTTGTTTACAGTAAATATGTCCGAGGCGCGAGGTGCTTATCACATACCTGACAGCATATTAACCAATCCTTAACAATGAACGTTTGCAAACTACGGAATAGGAAGATATAGCTACTTAAATAAAGGGTTGAAAAAGTAAGATCTCTTAAATCTAAAAGGCGAACACATTTTGTATGTATACTAAACGTTTGAGTAAAATAGGAAATGATTAAAAGTGTCCTTTCATGAATGGCTTCATGGATGATGGCTTCGCAGTTAATCCTGATTCCTTATAAATGTAATGATTGTGGGAAGTTTGGGAGTTACGATATACAAATTGAAAATGTACACATATACGGATATTAGTCGACAGTAATCAAATCTCAATTTTGTGTTAGTTTTCACTAAGTTGGTGATGAAAAGGGGAGAAATGGGGATAATAGAATATTAAGTATGTAGGTATGTCTAAACCGCGAGTGAGTATAAGCGGTAGGTATGTGTAACTACCTAATTGGTTTGCATTTAAAAATGATTTTCTTTATGAATGTCTTTTATAATCATTTCCTCGTCTTTTTCTTTCCTTTAACCACATAGGGTAGAAACGTGTAGATAAATCTAAACTATTTCTAAGCAGACAATGCAATTCCCAGTGACGTAAGCTTACACTTTACACATGTATATATAGGTAGCTAATCGAGAAACAGGATTTAAGTAGGTAATAATAAATATGTTACTTAATTCAATGTGAGCACAAAGGAGAATGTCAAAAATAGAAAAGTAAAAGTGACAGTTCCTTTTCCCATATCAAGTCTCAATCAAGATCTACTATTAAATATAGTCTAAAATTGGAAAGGCTAATTGCATCCTGTATATTGTATTCTTTCCTTGCATATAAATACATACATATCGGATTTACGTCAGCAGTTGTTTGTTTATCTTTTGTCAGTCGGACACAACAGGATCGTCATTTTCTGTTATGCAGGTTGATTGTATAAACTCTGTCTGTAAAATCCAAGTAGAAAGTTAAACCTCATTTCAAATCATAAGCACTATTGTAAAAAGAAACTATGCGTATGTTGCACAGAAGCCGGAATAACGTCAAATTGTGTTTCATTCAAGATCTGAATCTCTGGCCACTTCATTCTACATTCCTTCAGCGACAGTAAAATTCAATTTATCATTAGATTGTAATTATAATTTTAGGCAACCGGTTGTCTCAAGCTATGCCATTCACATGAACTGTAAAGATGAATAGGAGAGTTAATATTCTGTATGACATGATTTTAGATTAGCTAGCTCTACTTCTATTTGAATTAGTATATAAGAAAATAATATACCTTACGAGTATACTCCCCATCGCAAATGACTAACGGAACTGATACTCATATAGTAGCAATGTAATAAGTATTACATTTTCATTCAAGCTGATCGAGATTTTTTACATGGACTAAAATTACATGAATGTAAGACGCTAAGTAAGTAAATACTATAGTAATATTCCTGTAAATGTATCAAGTAGCTACTTATCATAGCTCTTAAATAGCAAAATATTCAATAGCCTAGACGATTGCAAAATACACTTCATTATATTATTATAATGTTATTGGACTCCTTCTCTATACTACCAACTGCCCCTCAATAATGCATGAAATAACACAAAATAATATTATATGCTTTGTAGAATCTCAATCAAAACTCATGTATAAATGCAGAATAATATTTCTGTTATAATATAGAAGCCGAAAATGCACTGTATCGTAAAGCTACATAAGATTTTACATTCTATGAGCAGATATCAAAATTTATCTGATTTAGTATGATATATAAATTAATAGTAGTAGGAATCAAATGAAATGAAAGGTAGAGGTACCGACAGACTATAAGCATATAAGTTAATATAAATATACATACCAACTCTGAAAGATTATAATGATATAGATATAATAGTATAACGAATATAATACAGGCAAAGATTCAGTAGGTTACTGTAGGTTGCCACAAGTTTGCTTATACTTACTGCTTACTAACTAACTAAACAACTACAGCCTAACTAATAATCATGCTAGAAGCAAAAATCTTTGCAAAGAGATACAAAGAATATGTGTGGAGAATGATGTGCACTATGCTACACTGCACTATGTCTGCAGAACATGTGCAATCAAGGGTGTCCCACATTGACACTTTCACCTGGCCGATTGACCCTTCTTTATAATTCCTACGTATATTTCTTAGGATTATTAAACATGAGGGGATTGAATCGTCAGATAGCCAACACAAAGAATTTTATCGCAGTCTCCACATATCGCTCTATCTGTTAACGTAACTTATTAGCTTTGACTTTTATGCTCTATAGCCAATTAACTAATCTATCCTTACAAATGATACTATAACATAAGGATTCCATTGTTTCTTGTGTAACTCAACAATTAAATACGGGCTGGGTATTAAAAATGTGATTATAACATCACAATAGATACTCAGTTGGGTGTTGCCTTCTAGAGGATATTAAAAACTGAAGGTAGCTTTACTTTTCTGTGATATTTTCCAAGGAAGTAGACCTAAGAAACAAATAAAGGTCTCCGGAAGAAAACATATCCGTTTACAACTTCATTGTTTCTTGTTTGTGTGTGACTGTGCTGATGGCTCGTCCTATTGCCACTTCTACATTAGCTCTCATTAACAGTGTAGAAAACTGGCAGGAGCTCAAACTTCAACAATGTACACAATTGTGTGAAAAATCCTAAAGAGAGAAAGCATTATGTGCATTTGTGACAAATGCCTTGCCCATGCATGTCTACCAAATGGATTATTGGTCGTTTATTGACAATTGTTAGTTGTGATGTGTTTTGTTATTCCTTATCATTTACAAGAGGCGTGAAGTGAGAACTTGTTGCTAGAAATTAACTTGAATAACTGTAATTATCCCTCTAATACTGTTTTATTATAATTATGTTTTGTAAAAAGTTTTGCTAAAACTTGCAACGATCTTATGGAGGTGTTCACACTCATTTTATACTCTTTATCTCCTACAAAAAGCATTGCAAAACTCACTTAAAAAATTTAAACTAACTCGAGAATTGGAAAAATCAACATAATGCCTCAGTCCATTGAGTTTTTGTAGCTTAATTGTTGTTTACCTACCTAAGCACAAATGTAAGCTATAGGACGGAGCTTGAATTTGGGCTATTCTTGGACGGTGAATGTAAGATTATGCTAATTTTCAAATACTACACTAATAGTAATAGTTATTTCTTGTAATAACAGCATCACCAATAAATGATTGTACACATGAGTGACCGTGTGAGTGTGAGTGTTGACTTACAAAACTGGCACCATAACAAATATTATTTTATGTTGATTTTTATTAGGTACTATTGATTTGTAGCCATTATAAATAAAGTGACAATTTATTAGTATTTGTCATGTAATAGATAATAGGTTCGCCTTTTCGTTTGTAGTAACCTTATGTAATTGTTACATATATTTTCTAGGATTGTTATAGGTAATCTGGTAATCTTGTAATCTGTAGGTAATCTGGAAATCTTGTAATCTGTAGGTCATCTTGATGATGGGTGGAAAAATGAGATTATTGAAAGTGTCCTAGGCTGGGTGCTGTAAACACTTTTCGACCGATGGTTTTCCCGTTCGGAGATTGCCAAGTAAATCAGTAGGGAAAATCCCCTGCTAGGATTTGAGCATTTTGAAAAATACGGACGAGGTCCTGTCAATTGTCATAATTGCTCATGGGTGGGACCGACTCTTATAAATTCTGCGTCGAAAATATTTTTTAAAATTCGACGAAAATCCTGCGATTTCTCACTTTTAAACTTCTTCCTATAGAAAATTCATTTAAATATCCAAAATCCACTTTATCGAAAATGTCATCCACATGTTTCTATGTTTCCTAGAGGAAAAGATGGAGATTCTGATCATGGCACCAAGAATTGTCACATTTTAGCTGGTGACCTTAACTCGACTCAGGTAATGTCGTGAACAAGATAATCCAAATCCTTATTGTACACCAAAAATAATTTTTAGATTTCAGTTTGTTAGTGTAATACGTAAGTTTATGCATATTACTAAGTATAATTTTATTTGTACAGAGTTTTGAGTTAGGTTTTAGGTATTTAGCAAAATAAATGGATATTTTGGTACTCCTAACGGCAATGATAATTGTATCTGTGGTATCATGCTTACAGTTCCCAGACTTGAATAGCATAACATGATAACAGTCGTATATTACCTTAATCCTATAAAATGAATCTTTACAAAGATGTGTAGTAGAATATACGAATAATTATCATTGCAATGCAATAGCGAACGTTTTTGCAAGACTAACTGAAATGTGCGAAAGTAAATATTTTAGCGTATGAAAGAAGAGTGAATAATATGCGAGTAATATTTAGAAAAACTAGCCCATTGTGCATAGCTAACCTATAGGTAGTTAAGAATATTATAGTTACTGCAAAAATCTGTCTGTCGTGTCGTGTGCAATGTGACTACCTTCAGTTTAAGACAAAGATACATTCACTATTAGTAAATACCTAGAGATGTAGATTGCATCCGAATTAGTAGAATTAGAATACATTGTATTTAAGTTAACTGCTGTGTGCTATATTATATGATGTCATGTTCTGGTAGACGAAAGACAATAATCACCATACATCATTTTATTAGCAAGATCCTGCTAGGTACTACTATCTGTATGTGAATCTGGGTAGCGTAAGGACGTACATACGTGTGCACGGTCAACGAAAGTCATTTCTATAAGATTAAGCGAATTATCTCACCGTAATACGTGCTTATATAGGTAAGAGAGCAAAAACGTTTGACAATAAGAAATATACTGCAATACACAGTTTTTTTTAAATAAAGGGAATGTTGAAAAATGTAATGCAAAAGTCATTTTAGTTGCATTTGTTCCTACAAAATAATTTGAGTTGATTCGGCTACATTCAACACGGCAAAAGACTGAGCAGGGGTGGATTTAAGAAGTAGGCGACGGACTGTTGGCCATTTGTGACGACAGTCTCGTGTTTGTCGGTAGCAATGTGTTTCCTAGAAAGTTTAAATATATGTACATAGGTAAAATAACATACAGCAGTTAGTTATACAATGATTATGGCTGAGATAGGCAGTCAATTCAGATACGTATAAAATTCCACTTGCATAAAATTTGAACTCTAAAGCTGTGTTACTGTGTTTAGTCAGTGATTTTCTCACAAGAAAATGAATACAACCAAAGCCCATTTCGTTAGACAATAAATAAATTATATCAAAGTCTATTAATTAGCATTCCTATGTAGTTACATTATAATAAATCAGATTTGCTAGCAATCTAATCTAAGTACCTGTATAGATAAACATTGGCAAGTTCATTGCATTTTAAATTGTCTGTACTTGCATCCCTCCTATATTGATTGTGCTGAGAAATAGGAAAGTGTGGAAAATTGCAATAATAAAAGCAAAAGTGTTTCGTATCATGTACCGTAAATTATATTCTTCAGTTGTGCTCTTTATCAAAATGATGTTTGGTACAGAAGGGAAGTCGTTGAATTAACTGCGAGAATTGTATTAATGGGAAATTTGTGTTGACACCTGTGGTTACACTTGACTGGAGACAGTCTTTATCTCTATCCTCTTTCNAACTGCGAGAATTGTATTAATGGGAAATTTGTGTTGACACCTGTGGTTACACTTGACTGGAGACAGTCTTTATCTCTATCCTCTTTCTTGTTACTTTTACCCTGCTGAGATGATACATTTATTATTGTCAGTCTACAGTCTACTACACTGATATACGTTGTGCCGACGATTTCGTCGCTAATATACATATTATATCCTAGGAGGAACTGTCAAAATGTATAGCAAATATAGGATATACATATATATTTGCTATTCTTCCTTAGTACATCATCAAATAATCGTAGATAATAAGATTCTCTAATAAGAAAACTATACTACGCAATTGATACACCACAACGTAAAACCAGAACCAGACTGACGACCGACTTCTAAAAAGCAAAGCAAATCAGTTTAATGCTACAATAACCTACATGGAATGCATGATTATGGATTAGTGTTGTTGTTTGCTATACTGCTAGTGCTACTATGATTGTTAGGTTATTGAGGCAGAAATGAAATGATGTCGTGAGCCAAACTACTTATTACTGATATAATCATAGTTATAATGACGAGTGAAAAAGAATCTCATCACAATGAATATCGACATCATCATTAAAATTCCTACCTAGAATGATATTTATTATTTATTAAAGTGCAATTATAACATACCTCGATATATCTAATCATTCAAAATGCGTATAATCGTTGGATTCCAGGCTGTGGAAGAGTCTGAGCCACAGATTCTACGAATAACTGCCATTGGAGGAGGTAGTCGTCATAACCGAATAAGGAGGGCGAGAGATCCTTCCATTCCATCGGAGGTTCTTGACGATTCCGACGACGACGAGATGGGGGAGTGTAGTTTAGCCATTATAGATCATGGCCTTACGAGGCTCTTCTACTGGCTCGGTGTCAAAATTGGCCAACATCCCTCTTACTACATAATCATACCTTTTTTCATGGCCTTGCTTTTGGGCACTGGTATGCAAAGGCTGAATTATGTCGATGATCCTGAATATTTATTTTCACCTGTTGATGGAGCTGCCAAAACTGAAAGACTTATTGTTGAAGATAACTTTCCTATGAACTACACACATAAATTCAACCCATCAAGATTTGTTCGACCTGGAAGATTTGCAAGGTAAGAAAATCAATCAAATCCTTTGTTCTTTGTTTCACTGGCTGATTCATTAGTGCCGAGTAGAATACTGAAAAGCAGAAAACTGAAAGTCGATTAAAATGGCGCTAATATTTGAATTTAGATTATTTGTCCAAGCAAAAGACGGAGGGACATTAATCCGTAAAGATGTATGGCAAGAAATTCAAGAGTTGGACAAAATCATTCATGATATCAAAGTGATTTGGGATGAAGATGAATACAAATATGACAGTTTGTGTGCTGCGTGGGATGGCGAGTGTTATGAAAATGACGTAATCGAATTAGGTGACTTAATGGATGATATTGTCAGTAAGAAAACGTCTATCGTTTGGCCAGTCATGTTCAGCCCCTTGAATTTCAAATCATATGCACTGCCATTCTTCTTTGGCGGAGCAAAAATTTCCAACACTTCAACGGTGGAATTCGTGAAGGCTCTTCAACTCAACTATTTCATCGCCGTCAACACACAGAAACAGGATGCAAGGTATGTTTTTAATATTCCAACTGGCAATAAATATTAATGAATTGTAGATACGGAATGGGTACCTTGTTTTCATGAAGCCAAACTTAATTTGTTCAGGTAGATATCCTCTAAAAGATATTGGAAGCATTATGCGCTCAAGTTATGACATAAGCGCTAAATCATTTCGATAAACTTGTTCATAAAGTCCCCACAGAAATTCTAGATGCACTTTTGACCTCATCCCATATGGTGTATACTTTTGAGATATGGCAGGTAGAAGTAGCCTTAATCCTTGTCAAGTCATAAGATAATAAGATAGTTGTGAAAAGTGCATGGCTACACTAGAAATACTTACTGTTTAGAGATATGTAGGTTTAGAATGTCTTTATGTCTAGAAAACCGGATTGAATTTATTACCGCAGATCTTGAGGATGGTATATAAAACTACCTACGTTATATTTTGATGCATATGAATAATACAGTACGTCACACCCAGTACTGAAATGCAGTTGCATAAGATCCCGATACACACAGGCAGACACACTGACTGACTTATATGTGTGCGTGTTACATTAGCGTAAACATTTATATGAATGCTCAGGTTTGATAATCTTTCCAGCGTTTCTACGCCAGTAAACCAAGCCCAAAACTTGTTTTTGCATGCCTTCACGTTCACAACGTTGGAATTCAATGATTAAATTATCAGAGTTAAAACAGGCATAGGTACCCGAAGTTGTACCAATGTCTTTGTATATAGATACGATATTATAAAACCGTATCATAATACGTTACCCCTTGCACCCAAGACTTAGTTTGAGCCTTGAATGGTTTTTTCATCTAAGTAGAAAAAGGATTTTAAAAAGCTAGAGTTTTAATACAGTTTTTCGCAGAAATCTATCTCCCAAAATTTTTGCATAATATTATCTGCTAACCTTTTAAACTTGAAAAAACATTGATATCAACTATTGTCTTACCTTTTTACAATTTGTAGGCCATTTCTTTAGAAGTATCATGTTTTTATCTGTTTAACATATGCATATTATGTTCTCTTATTATAAAGTTACCAGTTTAATAGTTATTTCATACAAGATTTTGCGCAATGACAAGGTTAAGGCTACAGAATATCAACAATTTGTGTGTATGTGTCTTTTGCAATTGTTCTTCGGCTAAAATCGCTATACAGTCATATGTAAACGAATCGTATATTATATATCTGTAGTTAGATAGAAGTGAGGTAATCTCTATGTAGCATGAACGCATTGTGGGTTAACTATTTCTACCCTTTTGGTTTCACTTACATTTAGCTCTGTTTTGATTGAGCAATATTTTTCACATTGTCGAAATGTGGTTTAAGTTAACTACAGAGCAGAACTCTCATTTTTAGTGAACATTTGTGCAATGCACTGATTGTAGCGAACAATAAACGGCTAATATTGGATATCATTGTTCTACATACACATCCATTAACAAGGACGTTATATTTAACCTATTTATTAAAAATTGACTTTTAATGAAAAACGTAGCTTTTATTTTAGCCATGCGTGTCTAAATGTTCTGAGCCAGAGCCATGCACTTACTTACAGTTGAATACTGTCAAATAGATGTGTAGAATGAAAACAAGTTTTTTCATGCAAGTCTCAACTTCGCTGATTGTGATATTACTATAATATGGCTCGGCAATTTGTCTTAAGAATGAAAACCAATGGCCAAGAACCTTAAACATTTTTTCTACATTCCAACTTGCACTATGGAATATGAATGTGGCAAGGTGAGCAAATGCTGTGTGGCTAAATTATCGAAGCTTAACTATTAGGAATATAAAAAATTCTTCTGTTTGCTGTGCACCCTAAGCCAATGCAATGAACTAAGCCAAAATTACTTGATTATTACTACGCAGAAACTATAGGTAAACTTGCTTGTCTTCTATATACATGAATCGTTTGTTTATGCCCCCGTAACAAGCAAAGACAAGTCGTGATTCTACTGACTTACAAACTTTACAAAACCAAACAGTTGTTAGTGCATCCAAAATATTACAAATGTACCTAGCATAATGTTATGGTTGACCCTTAATGGAATTTGGTTAAAGTCAATGGCAATTCCAAGGGTTTTCCAAATTAGAAATTAGCATTCAATGGGCTAGTCTGATCTGAAGTTATCTCTCCTCAATTTCGCCCAAGCTACAATATTATGATGATGATGTTTGCATAGATGAAATCTTATCTCAAAAGTCTTTCACGAAAAACTCTATAAAAACTGCTAAGATAGAAAGCGGAATAACCACTTCCGTGATAATATGTATGACATGTTACATGCATTTTTACAATTTTCACTTAGCTGTCTTTAAAAAAGTATACCTGATTTCAAATCTTGTGTTTGGAATGTTTGACAGAGGTGAAGTCTGGGAGCAAAAAGTCATCGAGAAAATGGAAGAAATGGAAACACAATGGAAGCACATTACAGTGGCACGTTTCACAGTGCGAACACTCGCCCAAGAATTAGAACGAAATACATTTTCAGTGATACCATATTTTTCAGTGACAGCTATATGGATGATAGGCTTTATGGTAATTACGTGCATGATGTTCGATTGGGTTAAATCCAAACCGTGGCTCGGATTAGTTGGTGTCATCTCTGCTAATTTGGGATCTCTTGCTGCTTTTGGACTCGTCTGCTATTGTGGCGTGGAATTCATCGGTATCAACATGGCAGCCCCTTTCCTCATGCTCGGTAAGCATCTTTTTATTTTATTTTATTCGTATTGGGCTTTACCAAAAATTTTAATCACTCCACCAATAGTTGTGATTTACGGCTGTTACTAGCAATATTACACAGATATACTATTGTGGTCATAAAAGTATGCATAATTTAGTAGGATCATAAGATGGTGCTGTGGTGTAAACCTATACTAAAATCGCAATAGCAATTAACAATGTTTGTTAATAGAAACATATAGAAGGTTATTATTAGTGTAGTAGAATATCAGACTTTTTACGCTATTCCATCTCAAATTCGCTAAACAATTGTAGTTTTTTACATCGCAAACACGAAAATAAGTTACCAACTAAATAAATAGTAGGGATTGGTTCAGTCAGATAATTTGTATGTATGTTGGTTACAGTATACGGATTTTTAAATGTAGCTTCTTCCGTGTTTGGTATTTGACCATTCGTCTTATGAAAACTCACATTGTATTGAATGACAAGTGTAATTTTCGCACCACATTTTATATGGTGATTTAGGAGATAGTAGCTAGATATACTAATAGAGTGGTGGTGCGTGTACTGTACGATAGAATAATAATCACAATTAGTTTGTAGGGTTTAGTAATAGACAGACGTAATAAGTATATTATGCATTATTAGGTTATACTATAATGGTATGGTTGATTTGAATTTCAGTACAGTGATTTTCATAAGGATACATTATGTGCCAGT
>JABASI010005401.1:0-12366 GCA_019776505.1 Tomocerus nigrus
CGCATTGTCTACCTCCACAACCTCCGCCTCCGCGATTTACCCTGAGCCTTACCTCAGCCTGTATTACAGTAACAGTAACCAACTGGCAATAAAATTGTTGCGTACATACATTTTAATTACAGTCTTCATTCTATTTCATAAATTATTGTTCAATAAAAAAGTTCTTCGCAGGACCTCGTTTAAATTTACCTGCTAGAATGAATGTCAGACAAATTTCCAAGCTGACATTGACACTACGGTCAAGCTGCAACTTCTTGTCCCTTATGGGGGTAGGACAGGCAGGGGCAGGACACGGTCTTCGGATTCGTCGGACATCGGATCGGAGAATCACAAGCAAAATTATCTCTATTGATTTTCTTCAAATGCTATGCCGTAACGCGCCAAGCCAAGTAACAGTATATAGATCTGCTGCACACTATACATACACCACTGCACTCTGCACTTCAGACAGTTTTCTCTGTTCAATCAGGACTTTTACCGCATAACCTTTCACTTTCACAGTTTCACCCTTTCACTTAAGTTTGATTGTACAGAGAGTACAGACAGACTTTATGGTAATGTAATTCTTACTTAAGAGAATAGGAAATAGGATCTATTAAATATCACGCATGCAATAAATATTATGTTGATTTTGAGGACGTTACAAAACATGATTTTGAATGATTTTAGAGGGGTGGGTCTGCTCTTAGTTTGAAGAAATTACAATAATTAAATTAGGAGGACCTTAATGAATACCTATGTAACTTGTTTTAGTGTGATCCCTATATTACTGTATATAATAAATATAATATTTTGTTTGGTTTGATAAGACTTTGAAGCTACATTGAAGTCAATTGAAGACAACATTTCAACGTATACTTCAAGAAATGCAGTAATGATTATTATTAATCCTAGTTGTAGCAACAAAACAAGCACTGGACTGGAAGGACACATATTATAATGTAGATATTATGTTTTATTCTACGTTTCATTCAAGACAATTTTTTAACATTTTAATTCGCTAACTGATAATAAATAGGAGAAGAAGCACAATATATTAGGTTATAGTATTACAATGTACAATATACAATCCTACAGTACTGAAAAATTACAGTGTATTTTGTACTTGCAAATGTAATCGTAGTGCAGTAGTAGTAGTAGTCACAAACTCACAAAATGAAAAAATACGAAGTATATCATTTATACCAATATGCAATAAGTAGGATAGGATAGTTGTAGCAAGGATAGTAACGTATGTGTATAATGTACCCACAGTCTACAGATAAGTTGGTGTTCTAAAATTACAGAGGGAAATTAGCAATATCAATGTTTCCTTGCGTTTGAATTATAGAAGGAGATGTTTTAAGCGAAATTTCTTCTTTGAGTTGCACCATATAAGAATGAACTACCCAAAGCAAATAAATTCGAAGGCCGATACTTGAAATGTCTGCGAAAAAACTTCGAACTGTAGAATAACCTGAACAAAGTACTGTTAATACGTAGACCAGTGACATTGAAAGAAACAGCAGTCGAATGCCAACCCAAAGTTTCATTAACTTGACATTTCTCTGCAAAGAAGTTATTTAAAAAATTAGCTTGCTATACTTATTACTCGTCATTCTATTTCACATAAATTCAAAGTCATGTTATTTAGTTGTCCATGATATTGTCTCAAGACTCACTTTTTTAACTGATATACCCAGCAGAATTGACAAACCGATATCCAAAAGACAAAATGATAGCGCCACACCGAAGATAGCTCTCAATGAAACAGCTATATAAATGTAAATTAAGATTAGATAATGAGAATAATAAATTGGAGAAGGAAAAGTGAATACATTTTGTAGCATACATACCAGCTGGGGACAAGGTTGTAAAACATAATATCTTTCCAGTCTTCACCTACTACTTACCTATCTCTTCGGCGGTATGCTCCACCTCAGTATTGAAAAATGGGATGCGAAAATTTTGCAAAATCGTGTTCAGCTCATTATGACTTCCATAGTTCCCTGCTGCTGCAAGGCCAAGGATGTAGAATATTGCCGATATGGATGCAAAAATCTGAAAATTCATATTAACAACAGTAGTAATCGTTATATTTTCCCAAGTTCTAAGGGAAACAAAGAAGATTGTCTGAACTCGCTATTAGATTTTAGTACTTAGAGTTTTCAGTGTCTACACAGGCAATGGAGCTGTGCAATTAATGGGAAAGCTAAATTGAAATTTTATCTAAAGCATCTACCTAAAGTTGTGTATCAGCTTCTACTAGAGTTAGAATTAGAATTCAGACAGCAATAAAAGTAGATCAATACAATAGGTACTGGGTACCCATCCATAGCCGTCATGCACACATACAAATGGATTTTGAATTCGCAACCGTAATTTTAGATTTAGGTTAATTGCATCAAGGGTCAACACACCGAGCCTGGGCTTTTCATCCCATCAGTAATCAACGCCAGTAAATTAGAAACACGTTGACAGAATTCAATATTATTAGTTCAAAAGCTTTGAGAGCATCCAGTAGAATTTGTTGTGCTACTCGAACCGTTTTCTCAATGAGAAACTCAATTCTTGCACCTTCATTTAAGCTAAGCGAACTGAATTGGAGTAATCCACTGCAACACATCCAATTTCCGTACTAAATACAAATTTTCTAACCCTTCCTTTTCTACTATGTACCTACTATAGAATTATAATAGCATAGTACCCCAAAACTCCTACAAGCTTCATAAGTTGAATCCAATACCTATTGTTTCCCTGAATGCTAAAACTGTAGGTTCTTATGTTATGCTTGTGAATAAGTCTCCAAAACAATTTGCAAATATACAGAATATCTGTATTATATATGCCTTAAGAACTGCATTTTGTCAGACCAGAGGAAACTTACTCTCGATTTTGTGAAACTTAATAAGCAGTCTGTGTTTAAATTTATTGCAGCAAAAACTGGAAATTGACTGAGTGAAAGCTCATAAATTACTGCTAGTTAAGCGCATTAAATTTCCTTTCAGCGTGTTCTTGGCAGAAAGAAGACGTGCACAAGAAAAACAAAGCTTCAGTCATTTATAAAAGAGGCAATCTCCTAGAAATGTGATATGACTTCTCGTCTATGTCATACTGTCTATCCGTCTTCCCTTTCCTCCTACCCAGTATATTTCTGCGCTGCAATTATGAAAGGAAATGTCTTAGAGAGCTAAAGCTACATATGCATCATTCATTCATTCAAGGACGATATTGGTTGGTAGCATCTTTACAACCGTTACACAGATACACTACTATAACTAAGTTTCCACAAAATATATTTTGTAGTTTCATTGTGTATTAGCAGCATAAATCCAGCCATTCATCTTATTATATAGTGGGATAGGTAAAGAGTTATAGTAAGTACATACCTATTTATATGCATTTTTATTGCAGAAATGACAGAATATGCTCCATGTGTCTTTTCTACGACTAAACTAAGGAGTTTAGCATGAGAACAAAATGACCTTATTGTTACAGAAGACCATAGATGATAGATCTTAACGTATTACGGTACATATCTAAACTTCTGAAAACGTAAAAATCAGAATAATAATTACACTTTCATCCGCTATATGTAAATCGGTTTTGCGAAATCCCATAATACTGTAAATGTAACGACTTGGGAAGCATTTCATTAGGGAGAAAATTGCGTTATGGCTAGAATGTAACACTTGTCATTTGTATAAATTTGTCTTTTATTGTCCGTAGCATATTAGTTGTAATGTAAACAACTAGCTTTTATAAAAGTATTACATTTGGAATATTTGTGTATTATTATGATACTATAAAAGGTTATTCCTCTGGTACACATCACCAATTCAAAGGGGCTGGAACATGGGAGAGCAAGAGGAATTCGGTGCAGTTGGAGCTGTGCCAACTAAATATGTGTAAGCCCTGGTCGTATTTTACAATGAGATATGGACAAGAGAGTCTCCGATGCTCCATTCAATGAATCTGTTTATATTATTATCCGTACATGACAAGAGTTTACGACAACAAAACATGCAGAGACACACTTAACAGTTTTGAAGATCCTTTTCCATGTCTTTAGAATTTCGTCATGTACATATTGGATTGGGAAATGGAAAAACATACGGGACTTTGACAATATATAGATTTTGAGTAGTCAGCTTTGCCATTCAACTAATCGTGTATAACAAAAGTCAAACTATTTGTGCAAGTTGCAGTGGATTGCGTTTCGAATTCCAATCTGATTTGCCGTCACATTCGAGAGAAGTATGAGTGACGGAGCTTTAAGGAGAAAACAGTGGGAATAGTGAGAAATAAGAGAGAATCCGAAATAAACCGAAATAACTTACTATTTCGAGAATTGCCACTATAAAGCTCGCTCTACGCAGCGATTGCCCACAGCAAGGATGCATTCTTTATACGTTTTCAGTTTGACGTTATCTTGGGGTTTTTGTAAGAAGCTGAAGTCTCCGTTTAGTATTTATGGGGTAGTAGCAATATTTGATAAATTGATGTGATCTGATGCTTCTCTATCCCTCCCGTGTCATTGGCTGCATTGGAATTGCAATTTTCCTTATTTGATGGTCTGTGTTGCAGGGAAGAAAACCAACTAAGGATGAAACTGCAACAACACCAGAGTAAAAATTATTACAAACGTAATTTTTGCTGAGCTTCGCTTGACAATGTAATAAACTTGTGAATACTGCAAAGAACTGTGGAGAAAGCTTTCTAACGATAAGTGCAATGTAAGCACACTAAAGAAAAGCATTCATTCTTGTTTACTGTTCGCTGCATTATTTTTTTGCAATTTTTCCTCGTTCTTACTGAATTAAGCCCCTAGGTACCAGCTAACTCTATTGCACTTTATACTTGACTGCAGTTTCTTATGACTTCCAAGAACACTGACACCAAAAAGAGTCACAAAAAATGTCTAAAATTCTTTTTAAAGCGTACTTGAAAACAGTGAAGAATGCGTCAGCCAGAAAGAGAGGCACTATTTAAGATTTTTAAGGCAGAATTTAATAACTTTACTCTGAGCTTCTGTTGTGACTACGAATTTCTTGTGGGTTTTATGAAGTTTCTCTTTTATTCATTTAGCATTGCTTGCTACATTAGATCAGTAACTGGTACCAATACACCGAAAAGTCCACTGCATGAAGGGAAAACAATTCCAAGTGCTAAGGAGTTTTCCAACAGAATTCCTCCTGCTAAACAGAAAAGACTGGAGTTACGAGCAGTGCAATGTTAACCAGACACAGTTTATTACACCACATAGGCAAGGCACTCAATCACCGTTGGTCGGAAATGGAATGTCCGTAGTATTACATTATATATACTTAATGTTATGTAAGTAAACTAGGTATTGTGATCTTACATTTTCCTACTTCAACTCCTAGTTCTAGTACGAAGACTGTCGTGATCTCTTATTGTAGTAGATAGATGCACCTATTATTTAAATGTATACTTTACAGAAGTATATTGTGATTGTGAAGCGGGCACTATTTCCAACTGCAAGGCTGTATTTCTTGGCATTTCTTATACTTAGGCGAAAACTAACAACGATGAATTTTAAGCGAGTAAGGTGATTATTATGCCCTACCGGCACTACCCATGTAAGTAAATATGGTATAGGCATTGTATTGGTTAGCAAATCTTTAATGTAGTCAGCTTTATTCCGTTTTGTTCCAAATGAGAAATAAACTAAGAGCGTCTTGAAACAAAGTTCCCATCTTACAAACTTAGTACCTACCTACCTACCGTTAATGTTATATATAGCTAACCTAAACGCAATTATTTATGTCTAAACACAACACATCAAGGAACCTTCAATACAATTTCAGCAAAACCCAGCTGATTTCCAATTATTTTAATATACATGCATAATTGCATACCTAGTCACACTATCACATAATAATGGAATCAATAATAAAATCACATACGTACAACAATTCACAACATTCGTCAGACTGGTTTTAAATCTCAAATATATGTACCTAGGTATATATAATTAATGGAGTTTCAATTTAAGATGACATGACATTAGGTATAAGGTATAAGTACCTATCTACATAATGTTCATCATCTGTATTATTAATCTATGAATTTATTGTTTGTATAAAGTATGTTTCAAACCCTCTACGTTTATCCTGCGCTGTGAGGGAACTAGGGAAAGTGTTAGCCAGATTGTATTTCTGAATGACTAGTAGTAGACACAAAGGCAAAACAATTTGTTATTAATGATGCTTTACGCATTTGCATGGAAGAATTATCCCTTGGGACATTCGTAATCAGCAATATTATTGCACAGAGTAGAAGATCCCAATACACATGACTCAGCTTTCTTGAATAAATAATTAACGATATGCAGAAACAAATATATACTTTAAAGAGCCTTGATCCAACTTTCACATGTATAGGCATTTTTCCATAAGCAAAAATGCAGTTAGTACTAAATACTAGTCAGTGGAATATACGTACGTGCACTATAAAGCTAACGCCAATGTTATTACACAACGTATTGGCATGAATATACAATGGTGACAGTATAATATTGCACTTATTAAGAGCAATATCTGTCGTATATGATAAATATGCAATAAGATTTCTTACCCATTATCGCCACTTACTTATTCATAGTTACTTTGTGTCAAACCATAAACTAACAGTGCAGGAAAAGGGTTATAATATATTTTATTCTCCACAGGCACAGTTTAATAAAAATAAGAACTTCAAGTGCAGATTATTATGGTGTATGACGGTATACGTGGAACTGATAAATAGCTAGCACTGCAGTTCTCATTTCCTTTGCACAGATGAAATAAATAGTAGATGTATCAAGTGGAAGTAGGCTGATATTATGGTCACTTTTATGTTGAAAGGGGCCATTACCGTACCATATATGCATACCTAGGTACCTAATATTGGGTCGTACTTCATACACAAAATGAACACATGTACACGCAATATAGTAGGTAAAACAGTAAAGGGTAACTTAAATCATAGTCGTTGATACCGGCACGTGAACAATTCAAAACATTATTGGCATAAAAATACTACGCAACAGTGCATTGCATATGAATATAATTATATTCGCAAAGTGAAAAATTGCGTCTTTTACATAATCCGAATTTTTTTGCATTTTATAATGCAGTTGAATGAAATTACTATTTTATTTTTCCGTACAGCAAAATTGGAATTCTTTGAAAATCCAATTAGGTAGGTATTATAATTATATCAATAGTCATTTCAAAATCACTATCACTATAACTGGCATTACCTAATTTACGTAATTTCATTAATTTATTTTAAAGTTCCGGAGGTGAGGGTTTCGTTGTATTACAGATTTTCTTTACAGTCTTTCAAAGAAAACCCAGAATTTTCTAGTTTCAACTAGATTTCCAATTAATAATCTTTTGAACTCCATCATTTAAACAGTATCTACATAATTTGATCTAAATGAAGTAGGTGTATAGTATAACAATCTATTATAACTACCTATATACTCATTAAATGAAAAATAGTTGTTTATGCACATAGTATATTGTAGCACCATAATTAATACATTTCAATCTCAAAATCCGGCACATCAAACATAGCAAGAATGTAAGCAGAGTAAGCATCGAATATTATTTTTAGTTGTTAGTTAAAATGAAACGCTGGGTTTATGGCAAATTATTTGCCATTTTACATAGATACTATGTATGCTTTTGCCCTTTGTGAAGATTAAGTACTCTGACGATATACTTACTGCTGAATATTGCCTGTAAAATCTTTAACATTGTAGGAACTAGGAAGCGAAGAAGATTGTAATGTTTTATTTGCACACGACTTCTTATTTTCATAATAAAAGGGCTAGGCTAAGTGCATAATCTATGAAAATAAAGCTGTTCAAAGAGACGTAATAAGGTATACTCTCCCTCATTTCATTGCACCATTCCGTCGTCAGAGATTCTGTCCATTAGAACTAGTCAGCACATTATTCAAGCCAAATCGTTTCCAGCTCTGAAGTTTGAGTATGATTGTAAACATTATTTTTAATAGAAAGTGATTATGTGGCTGTGTCTAATGTGCATGTGGCATAGAGATTCTAAAACGCAGTAAGCAGCCACTACAACTGATGTGCTTGCCTATATTATTTAATTTTAACTGTCACCGTGTAATAACCATTTATAATGGCGCACATGCTTTGTGTACACACAGAACACACGACATGCATGCATATAATATTATGTATTTGTTCTTCAATTGTTGGAACTCAATATGCTTTCATGCATGAAGCCTTTGTGACAAGTTTAAAAATAGTGATTTACGCAATACTAGCTGGAGCCCGTCCCGTAACACGGGTTACTGAAGTTCCTACATGCTCTTAGAAAATTTTAGCAACACATGATAAAGTGAAAACGTAAATAGGCCCCTTGGAAGTGTCAAAATTCCCCTATAAAGTGTCAACCAAGCAATAAGCAACGATCGACTCAGGCCCGTTCGCGTGCAGAGTTTTTACATGAAGCATCCCACACCACTCACTTCCACACACCTCCTCCCCACCAGCTGCTCTCATCTCTATGCAGGGCAGCCTAGATCAAGAGCGGCTGCTATTCGTCAGAGTATGGGGCAATGTTATTGGTTCACTGCTTTTGTTACCATTAAGCAAAGGGGGATTCCTCTTCTCTAAGCGAGCGACGCGAGCGATAGCATTGTTCTCTGGTGTCAACATTCATAAAATGCTAATAGTTCCTTATAAAGTGTCCACAATCATAAAATGCTAATAGATCCTTATAAAGAGTCAACATGGCCGTAGAAACTGTTCCTTTCCTCCTTAAAGCACCCTTTAAAGCACTGTTGACTCTTTAAAGCAATCTTTAAGGCAGTCAACATGGAGTCAACATTGGGAGTCGACATAGTTAGTCAACAATTCAACATATAGTTAGCCAACATAGTTAGCCAACATAGTCAATATTGGGAGGCAACATGGTATGAATAAACATACAGACATGCACCTGCAAATTATAATAATATTATTATAGCATAGATGTCGTAATAGACAGCTCACGTTTATACTCTGGCTATAATAAGCAATAACTTTGCCATTTACGCTGAAAATTTATGCATGTATTGATACTTGGTAGATGCATGCAAGCATGCACGTTGATTTTGAAGCAGAGCATGGAATCCATGCACTGGATTGAGTTGAGAATGTTGTGATTGTGAACGAGCCACCAGATACTGCATGAGTGAATGCTTGTCAGTAGGCGACTTGTCGACACATTTTTCTTTTTTCCTTTATGAATACGTATTCATGTTAAACTGACACTATTTTATGTGAGTGTGTAGTCGACTTTACACGAATCAACGTAATTACATTAAAGTTGATTATACTCATTTGACAATAGCGTCACGGTTATATTAAAGTTACATACATACATCGGTGTTATGCTCCAGAAAAGATCCATTATTATGTTTATTTATTGTACGAATTCTGTGCAAAATTGTTAGGAGTTAGCTTTTTTGCTCGCAAACAAAAACTGTAAGTAACAGACAATTATGAAAAACTAAACAATTGGTCCGAATTTCTACGGTAGTATTTTGTCGAGCTTCCGGTAACATAGTTTCTCGCTTTTAATTGAATCTATTATACTAGGTAGGGTTTTATCGAGCGGTAACAACAGCCCAGAATGGATGAGGCGACATAACTGTTCCTAGTACCCCTTCTGTAGATGGTTCAGGATGATCAGGAGACTTGGAAAATGTATAACGTTGAAGAAAAGACGTAAAAAATTTAAATAGGTTAGCTTTAGCCAATACTTCTCCAGCACAAATTCTTTTTCCTAGAAAAACGTATGCAAATTATAAGTAAAGGCTACGTAATAGTATGATAATTTACTTTAAAAAGGGAGACTAAATATGAAATTGTATTGTACATTTGTACCTAGTCCGAAAGGCATTATTTTTCCGGCATTAATAATATTCATTTTATCATCAAGAAATCTCTCTGGGCGAAAAACGTACGGATCGCCCCATGTTTCTTCGCTGTAGTTAGAACTGTAGAGACTAACAATTCCCATTGTACCCTGCGAAAAAAATTGTATTAAATGATGAAATGTCTGTCAGTTGATGATTGAACATGCAAGTGTCAGCACAGAACAGATTAGCTGACACAGTTAGTTGTTAGTTGGAGCTACCTTAGGAATAAAATATCCATTAACGTATTGATCCTGAGTAGAGGCTCGACTGTACATTGGCACTACAGTTGCCATTCTATGAATTTCCATCAAAACGGCTTCAGTATACGGCATCCTAAAAATCGAACATTTAAAATTGGATTTCCTGCGAATTTGTACAATAAAGGTAGGTGTCAATCAGTCATAGTCATGCTGTGCTGCAGCAGTACCTACCTAGCTCTATCCAGAGTTGATGGCATCGTGTCGCGATCGACAACACGATCAATTTCTTCTTGAACTTTTTTCTGTACATCAGGATAGAGTAACATGTAAAGAAATGCGAATTCCATAGTGCTACTCGTAGTTTCCGTCCCGGCGAGGAAGAAATCCAAAGCTAGTACAAGGAATTGTTCATCTAGATCGGCAAGAGAAATCAGTTCTCTCAGTCAGTGAGTTTAGTGAGTTACTTAAGTAGAAAGCCAAACTTGCTCACATCGCAGATCGCACACATTTGCTGCGAATACGATACAGAAATAAAGCATACATGCAGAGTAGAAATAAATTCTGTGAGACTTGATTAAACTGAACTTGCCTGTGAAGTAATTTGTTTCTGGGTGCTCTTTAGCATGAAGGTCAATTTCGTTCATAAATACATCAATAAAGTCCCTCTCTTCCACTTTGTACTCTCCACTGGCTCTTCGTTCAGATAGTATACCCTTTAATCAGATAAATATAAGTTCAAATGTAAACCTCTGTATAGTCATTCTAGCATAAAACATAAGCCACATGAGATATTTCAATAAAAAAGGAGCGCTATTATTAGGTAGCATGTTGTTGGCTATAAGTACTTGCAAATATCGGAAGGTTGATAGTACCTATTGGCAATAATCACATACCTTAAATAATGAATGAATATCCTGCAAGAACTTTTTTCGTTCTCGGCCTCGTTTAGTAAATCTTGGAAGAACATGACGTAGAATTGGATAGGCAGCTATGATATCTTCGCCAACAGCCAAAAGTCTGACAATCGATGACATCAACTCAACCAAAGTTTGAAGACGGGCATCGTCGTAAGAGAATCGTTTACCCGCAATGAGACTCCAAATGATATTCAGTGCTGAGACGGAAAAAAACTTTTTCATAGGTATCGTATTCCCATCCTCCTTTATCATCTGTTCCATCCGCTTCATCAAGTGTTCCAATTCTTCCTCGATAAACATTTCTTGACTTTTTTGTTTACCAAAACCAAAGTCCCTCAGAGTTCTTAGGCTAAATCGTCTGATCTCCTTCCAAGATTCTCCGTTACCAAAGAAAATACCTTAATGTACAAAAACATATAGGTCCATGTTCATTGAAATGCTCATTGAGATTCGTGTCAAGTAAAAAGCTCTGAACTAGTTTAATACTTCGAAATGCTTACCAAGCTCTTTTCCGAAAGAACGCTCCAATATCCATCCGTCAACATATCTATCAGCCCATAAGTCACTTGTCAGCATATCTTTCACCGCATCATAATCGTCGAATATTACTAGAAAACATAAAAAGATAACCATATTATATTCTCATAAAAATATACACTATCTACATCTACATTATATTATAATTTAAAATAGTTTGTGTGTATGTCCACCCCTGTTGACTTGTTACGTTGACCACCTATGTTGACCTGCCTTTATTGACTACTTATGATGATTATTCCCCATGTTGACTACTTACGTTTACTTTCTATGTTGAGACACTATGTTGATTCCCTATGTTACCCTTTTTTTTGACTTACAAAGTTGACTCCATCTTTTGACTCACGAAGTTGACTCCATCTTTTGACTCACGAAGTTGACTCCATCTTTAGACTCACAAAGTATACTATTTCTCTTGACTCACAAAGTTGACACTTTCCAATGTTGACTCGTTCCTATGTTGACTCCTAACTGTGCTCCCTATGTTGGCACTTTTCTATGTACCCTTTCCTATGTTAACTCATAATGTTGACTCCCAATGCTAAATGTCGACTCTGTATTTTGACTCCTAAAGTTGACTCTTTTCTATGTTGACTCCTGATGTTGATAATTTCCTATGTATCCTTTTCTATGTTGGCCCTTTCCTAATTTTGACCCATATTGTTGACTCTTAATGTTGACTCTTAATGCTGATTCTTTCCCATGTTGACTCTTTCCTATGTTGAATCTTAATGTTGACTCTTTCCTATGTTGAATGTTAATGTTGACTCTTTCCTATGTTG
>JABASI010005402.1:0-12366 GCA_019776505.1 Tomocerus nigrus
TTCAAAATTTTTAACGTGAAATTTTCCCCAAGTTTGTAAGGCACCGATGACTGACGAACGATTGCAATTGAAAAAAACATTCAAAATCATTAAGAAACCGATTACTGACGAACGATTGTTGCTGAAAACAATAAATTCAAAATTAGTAAGAGACCGATGACTGACGAACGCTTGTATTTGAAAACAACAAACATTCAAAATTAGTAACAAACCGATGACTGACGAACGCACTGTAATCAATTAAGATGAATTACGTTCTTGAATAGTAGTAATCACTTAATCACCATTCAAAATTGGTTACAATTTACAGCTGACTGTAATCAATTAGGATGAATTAAGTCGAATTGTAATATCATGTTGTTTGCCGAAATGATGGAAACACTTACCAACACAGTTTCCTAATTTTCAAAATGTTTCACGTAACAGTTTCCCCTTAGTTAAAGTCTGACAAATTGTCAATTATCATTTGAGGGGCTGTAGTACTTGAAATGCTGCACGAAGGAGGCTTTATGCAATAGGGTAGATGGTAGATTGGATGTAGGTATATTATGTGTATAGCTGATATGATACACGTATAGTTGATATAGTATACGTATGGCAACGAGTAGAGTGGAACAGTGCAGGTCTTAATGCATGGTAGAGTATACTCAATATACCTATGCTGGTATAAAGAATGAGACAGTAAGCTAGTCTCCGCTCACCGCTGCTGCGCTCTTACGGTGACAAAAGAACTAGATGCAGTTTGCTGCTAGCTGTTACGAAATTGCCTTCTTTCTTTCTTTCTTTCTTTATTTCTTTCTTTCTTTCTTCCACACAGAGTGACAGAGTATTCCCATTAAGTATTGTTCCAATACTTAATAATGAATCATAAATGCTCACGAAGCTTCCTAACTTCGATGCTTAGCCTTCTTTTAACTTAGATCACACACTCGTCTCAAAATCATGATAAACAACTTCAAAATGATATGGTTCGTAGTTCGTAGTCCATCGTCGCTACTCACTACAATTTCAAAGAGGCATTTTTATATTAGGCATGACTGAACCTGTAGTAATAATATTGTTCTGATAGGTGCAAGGTGTTGTATCTGTTTATAAATAGCTAATTAATAACTTTATGAACAGCTACAGCTGAATAAATAGTAATTAAACAATAAAGTAATTAAGATTCCTTCCCAACTATCGTGTCACGTGCCAAAGTATTACAAAAAGAAGAATAAAGAAGAAAAGAAGTTATTTTAGGTATTTAGGCTACTTTGAAAAGTTGCTTAGGTGTATCTAATGCAGAGTGAAAAAGTGGACAAAGTAGGAAAAAGCAAGGTGATCCTTGTTTGTATAGAAATGTGAAATGGTGTGAAATTGAAAGCTGTCATCTTGGGCAGGTGTTTCTACCCGTCGTCTTGTCTAATCGTATGTAAGTAGCTATCTTTGTGTTTTGAATGAGCTGAGAGAGCACTTGCATCTCTCAGTGTGCTTCCTTAGCTTCAATGTAAGAAAGACAATAAGAGGACAGAGAAGACGAGCCGAGTTGAAATGGACTCCACATCCCACCGAATTCTAAACGGAAAGCAAAAAGTGGTACGTGGCATGGCCATAGACATAGAAGTTGTAGCTGTGTGTGCATTGAGTCTGAGTGCATCCCTTGCTCATAAAATGCGTAACTTACATAAGATAAACAACTCATCGCATTTCGTATGATAATAATAATATGGGGAGGGAGGGATGGAGTAGTGAAATGTGCAGCCGGCCTCATCTGACCTGACAATGAAAGCGATGAGCTGGAAATAGCGCGACTGAAATGAGTGGACGAACAACTTTTGCAGCAGCGATGAATTCAGAAGACAAGACAACAGTTAACATAACAAATTGTTGGATATTACAATGGAAGTTACAGGAGGAACGTGTCTGGTCCCACACAGCAATTTAAATATAAAGCTCCTGCAAAATTTAGGAAGCTCTTTTTCATGTCCGTCTCACTTGTCTATTTTACGTTGAATGGACAGAGCATCGTGCCAGACGCATAAATAGGGAAATAGTGATGGGCCGGTGCATTGGGCATTGAGTGAGCTCAACTCAATATTCTCGCTGATCTTGCTTATAACAAATACTAATAAGCGGCTTCCTCCACAAAACATGTGTAACTATAAAAATGGAGAATAAAAAAGTAAAAAAAGAGAACAAGCGGCGAGGGCCGCGCCGGAGCAAGTAAGTAGGAAGGAAAAGCCAGGAATTTCATATGCATATTTATTAGAGTTACACAGAAAGTCACATCACTTCACACCAGGCAGGCCAACTCTGAGTTAAAGATACCGAAGAAGAGAGTGGGACACGCGCTCATGTCATACATTATGCATTTTTCCAAGCGAGCCTTTTCAAAGGAAATGAGTTGCATCTTGAAAGCTGCACCAAGGCAGCCAAACTACCTAGCTATTCTACTCTCTCAGATACAGATGCATTCATTCTTACATTAACATAATATCCGTCGGGTGCACTCTTTCGTTTCTAAGGGAGAAAACAAGCTTAAATCTATTGTTATTGGGATAGGCGGATGGAAAAGATACAAGAGACCCTTATTTTTTTAACAACCTACTTATTTATGTCTATCTACAACCTACTCACAGTCTAAAGGTGCAAAAGATCTATGTTTTAATAATTGCTGTCCAAAATGAACGGGCTGTTTGTTAGTGAGGATCAGGGAATTTTTTTTAGTATTATACTAGTCAAAGTCTGCAACTTCAAACAGTAGTACCTGATAAGATGTACTAAGTAGCTACACATAAATATAAAAATGGGCATTTTCTAATGTTGAAATATATTCATGTAAAAAATAAACTGTAATTATATTATCTTTGAGCTTGTAAGATGACTAAGTATAAGTGAAAAAATGTTACAAGTTCAGCCAGAATTCACTGCAACAAACAAGGGACACGAGTCCACATAAAATGAAGCAGCTTTCTAAGTAAACACCTGCAAAGAAACATCGCCGTTGAGTTATGAAGCCTTTTTCAACGCTAAATACTCATCTACAGACAATTTCTGTGTATTTTTACAGGTTCCTAAATACAATAGCAATAAATATTAGTTTTCTAACGTTTAGTGGCAATTGCTATCTGATGCCGTGTAGTAGCGTCACCTATTTACGCTCTAGACGTCTTTCACTACTCCACTAGTATTCTGCACAAGCATTAATGAAATGGGATGAGCTGGTCAAATTAGTCATCTCCCTCTATCTTTATGCCTTTAGTTTAGAGTTTTTTGGAATGCTTTAACCACCTTTAGCTTTTCCATTAGACTTTCCGTCAAAATCCAGAAAAAAACTGAACAAAAGGCTTTGTGATGAGGATCATTGATGGAAGACAATATTTATTATGTATTTAGCAATGAGCACTTGGCTTTGCTCAAGTCTTCCTTTCCTTTGTACTTTGTTAGCATCACACCACTCACTCTGATCACATCACCTTTGTTTTCACTTCTGGAACAATTGGATGATAAATAAAATTGATGGATGATTGGTCGCGCTTTTGGGCTCACAGCAACGAAGCATTGCTCAACAAAATGTTTTCAAGACTTGCCTTGGCTCACTCAACTCCCTTTTAACTAACCTCGTTTGCCTATTGTACCTATCTCTCTCTTTTCTATTTATCTCTTCTGTGCCTCTACTTTAGAGATGAGTCAGCCAGAGTCAATACAATAATCCCTTCGTTTTCATTTTAAAGAAAACATCCTTTCTACTATGCTCTATAGCACTAACTACACTAATCTTCTATTCAAAATACATCATCATAATATTATACGCTTCCTCAGTGTGAATGAGTACAAGAAAGGGAATCCTCCTAAATGCCATTAGAACTTTTCGATGACATGGAAATGTTCAATACAACTATTTCTAACAAGATACATTACACAACAGGTACATTGACTTTGCTCGAACAAATCCAATAATACTAATAACTGAAATTGTTTTTATAATATATATATGCTCTGTAGGTAGACACCTGTTTATATATCATACATAAATATTTCAAGAGAAGAATACCACATATATATCATTTTACAGATTATTTGAACAGAAGACATTAGTAAGTATATAAAATACACTTTAAGCTGACAAAGATACTAAACTTTAGTATGAACCAAATAAATCAGTTCAGATTAGAAAAGAAAGCTTTTTTCAATGGAAAACCAATATTGTCAAGATATATTGCTTTTAGATAGCCTTCGTTAAGTACCCATATAAGCCTCTTGTCTTTTTAGTGCTTAGAAAAGACCCTTCCAGAACTATTCATCTACCTAGCCTAGGTATACCTATACATATCCTCACTGAATAATTCCAATGGTTCTTCTCTTCACTTTTCGCCTCTCTGCACCAAATTACCTAACACAAAGGGAAACAATTTAAAAGATAATTGTTTCTTCCTTCAGTTTTGTTTAGAATTTAAGCTTAGCCTCTGCATAGCCAACTTAGTCCTAAATAGTTAGCAGCAGTAATTAAGGAAGTATTGAGGATATCCTATGGATTACACCTAACTACTTATATTTATATCATCACTACTAAAAATTACTATATACTAATAACTAAAAAACTAAAACTACAGCTTGCCATAACGAAAAACACAAATAAGAGTGAAATAGAAATTGGGTTGGTACCTAACAGTTGTATTTAAAAATAAATTCATTGAGAAACTTCATCACTAAATGTTACTAGGTGCACTTCATTATAATTCTTATACGTACTATCAACGTAACGCAATGCCTTGAGTATATCGGCTAAAACTTCTGTAAGGAAGGCATCGTAATTCGTAACCATTTAACTACAAAATGGTCTCATACCACTGACAGCTATGGGTATTAATGTCTTAGCTGTCCATTTACTGACAAATTGCCTTAATTTTACTTCCATTTTACGCAGTTTACTCATGAGCGACCCAACTCCAACATAACAGTTCAAGCATGGCATCAGTGAGAAAAAACAAAACCCCAACAACAAGTTGAAATCTTGCTATTCTTTACGAACTTCCCTAATTCTATTGGTTAAACTAAGTACATTTCATATTTTACTACTTCACATGCATACATGTATGGAATAATTTTTGTGGCCATGCAGATTTTTCATTGAAAGTGAATGTAATGCCTTTCCTAAAAAAGTTAAGTATGTGACGATTTGCAAATTAAATAAAATGACAGGACTGGATGAAACAGAACAGTTTACCAGAACATTATGGTATTAAATGCCTGGCATTCAAAAATTTCAAGAGGTAGGTACCACGCGCCACAATGGTTAGGCAGTAATAATAACAGTATTATAAGAAAATTAAGTTAATATAAAGTTCGTTTATTTATTATTATTACTTAATAGTTCTCCTGCAGTTTTTTCTTCTTTTTAATAAGTAGTACCTACTTAAAACCAGCCTATGAAAATATAATAGTGTCATGAGGATCTAGTTGTAAATGTCATATTTAGTTATACATGCTACAGTGGTTGTCTACGGAATTGTGTGTAAACGTAGTGTAATTCGCCGAATCCTTGTCTATGGCCATTGTGAGTGACAGAATGACATGGTGGCACTGAAGCCTAGTTGAGTCAAGTGAATCCTGGAGAAGATCGGTGGATTTGTTGAATGGATGTGACGTGCTCTGCAGCAGCACAGTGATGATTCTGATGATGTAAGGAGATGTGTAATGCGATATGCTATTATGATTTGATGGGAATCGAGCGATGACGGCTGACGCTGCTTGCTTTAAAGCATCGACGTAGTAGTCAAAGTCAATTCTAGAAGATCAAGGGAAAGATAAATGAACCTTCAAGTCAAATAGGGGACATGACATGCATAGACAATAATAATATTAGCTTTCTACCTACTGGCTTATGTAACAACAAACGGTAGGTATAGCTGGAGTCGGAGTTACTTACCGACGTTCTAGGATTCACACGACAGCAACTGACTACAAATAAATTTTTGCAGGAAAATTCACACGTTATATATTTTTAGCATATTTTTATGGACAACACAATACTTTGTAGTAAAATTCAGATTTATATAGAATGGTGGTTATGAAAATAGAATAAGATTGCGAATCAAAAGTGGCAAAAAATTTAAAAGAAGAGTTTCCACCAATTCAAAAATGTACAAAGTACATGTACATGTACAAAGTGATAGCGTCTGGGAATTCACATAGCTTAAATAAAACTGCACAGGTAAATTATATTTTTAGAGTAAAATCGAATGATTGACCGCCGCTGTACGTGAGGCTATAATAATGTTAATCGTGTAATTTTATATTTAATAATGGTGAACAAGGCTAGTAATATTCCAACCTCAGAACAGAATAGGTATAGCGATTTTAGCGATAATTAAATCGAATTAGTTCTACCGAAAGATTAATAATACTTTAAAATGTCAGGGAAGAGGAATCTTTAACCGAAGCAATTCACATTTGGCACATAATAAGTGGGCGGTGGAATTTGGAGAACATGAGAATAACTTGAGAGTGAATTTTCTCTTGCCTAAGATTAGTTTTCGAGTTTTAAGTCGGTATTTATTTCATTGTTTAGATAGAGGGTGCATAAATATGTTATTAAAATTAGAAACAGGATTCCTTTTGTAGCAATATATTAGGAAAATATCTGCTTGTTGTCTAGTGAAGTGATGTGGATGTGACTTTCTTATGAAGTCGGCATCTTTCTTCTTCTCAGAACGAGCAAGAGCAAGGAAGGGTAGACAATTAGTTATCAAAGCTGATTCATGATTTCTGCAAGTGGCCTTTCAAGCTTCTATTGTAAACTACTGTATTTAATTATGGCTAATTGCACGCAGAGTTGACTGCAGAGCTACAATAATATTTTATTTGTGGCGTACAATACCGATAAATAATAAGTAGGAAAATAATTATTATGCTCCTCGCATGACCGTCTTCTGTTTGTGTATTTGTATATTTATTGTTGAAGGAAACTCGGCAAATACTTAATAATTTGAGAAGTAAAGTAACTACTAACTAACTAAGCATTCACTTAGTTGTGAGAAGATTTTACCATAAGAATGGTAAGTGGATTGAATTTGTGGTTAATTGTATTTCATTATTATTGTTGGACTCCACTCAAAGTCAAGAGCGGAGCTATAAAAATTGAAAGCGAACAATGCAACAACAGTAAGGAGAAATAGCAGGCGGACAGGACAAAACAGACAGACCAGTGAGATGGACAGACATTTGTTGGACATGCACAAGTACATTTGATGAATATGTAATTATGATGATGATGTGATGGGTTGCTTCTGAATAGACTACTTGTAGCATGATCCTCCACCGCTACGCTACAACATCTACCTACCCCTTCCTCTATTACATTCTACTTTAAGCCACCAGACCTAATAAGCACTTTTACAAACATTGGCTGATTGCAATATTCTTCTTCTATACTATTAAATAAGATCACATCAACATTTGCAAATTTTGCTGTATACAAATAGATCACACTTCCACAGAATAACTACCATTCGGTTTGCCCCTTCAAATACACTTTGCAACCGACAACAATTTACAAACATACGCAAATAATGTTCAAATGCTCAGAAATAACGTCCATGCACAAGAAATGGAGTAAGTCTTATACACTAATGTGTGTATGGGTAGATCTAAATTGTGGAGATTTTTATTTTTGCCATAAAAAATCACATAAATTCAAATCGGACTGCCCACTTTCAGAAATACTTTCTGTGTACGAAGCATGCTTTAATTAAGGCTGCAATAAATCCAATTTATGATAGCAGAATGAGTGTATAACTTTCCTCAGTAGTATGTAGGTATACTCTCATTTAAAAATAAGTAGCTAAAATCAAAATTAATTCAGTTAATGAATCATAAATTACCTCTGGATCCCTAATCCGCACATTAAATAAATAGTAAATTGGATTATAACATAGCCTGCTCTCGGCTCTGAACGTAAGCAGTTTTCGTGAGGGCCCTCCCTGCTAACTCTTTTGATATGAGGGGCATTTCTCAAAAAGAAGTTCCAGATCCTTAAATCTAGAGAAATTGCTAGCAGTAAATAGCCATGAAAAATATGTAAGATACGTACCCTTGAAGATGAAAGATTTAATATTTTCTATTTTACAATAATCTTAGCGTTTTCGTGGCATATGACTCACTTACTTGTTAGTTCTATTCGAATAATCATGTACTTTGCATCATTTAAAAAGAAAAAAAAAGTTTTTATATGTTTATGATTGGTGCTTAAAAATAAATTAGCTAGCTTTCATTTGATCAGTTCCAAGTTAGCAACTAAATTATATCGTCGTTTACATACAATTATTTATCAGTGTTGCAAAGGTATGTCCTACTTTTCAGCCGAGTTTCCTGCTCTCAGTTTCACGGCTTTCATGGCAGTGCATCTCATCAGACAGAGGTTATTGTATAAAACTGGTCATACTGGACACCGTTGAAATTCTAAAATGTACATTGGCATATGTGACATTGCGACTTAATGTGTTTCAAGAAATAGCTGGAATAATACAATTTTATTTAATAATGCAAATATTTATTTCTCTGTATTATATGCATGCTATTCTCGGAATGTTTCAAAGTGTGTTTTGCAAGAAGATTGGGTTTAAAGAATCAGAAGGGTCTGCCTGCATCTCCGAGGCCACTCACATCACTCCTAATGATACACAAGGAGAAACTAAATAGTCCGAGCAAATACTTACGTAATAATCATAAGTGAGAAAGGGTTACGTCTGTACACACACTACACATGATATTATTACAGAGGAACTGTTCATTTGAGAATGATGCTATAGTATAGTAATAGTTAGTGTAGTAGCACATGCATGTAGTGTAATGATGTATTGGATCGAATGCCAGCGCATTTAGGTGAATTAAGTTGGTAGAGGGTGAATTGAACCTGAACAAGTTCGGGTTCCTTGCTGCTGCTGGACAGAGAATCTCAGCCGTCGTACAGACAGACCTTTCCTCACTCACTCACTAGTAGTCTAGTAGTATGTATTTATAAAGTTTGTGAGATTTGAACTAAATTTTTACTATTTTGTGGGAATTGCATTAGTTTTTGAGTCTGAGAGAGAGAAGATTGCTGTCCACTTGGACATTCGTCGTCTAGTATGGTATTTGTTAAAGTGAGATATAGTTGCCGAGGTGCAGAGTCGTACTCTGGAGTCTGGAGTTTACTACAATTAACATTACTACATCAGAAGAGTTGAGATGAGAGAGTGAATGGCATTGGTTCGGATTGAATTGGATTGCATTCTAGAGAATCAGTCAGTTGTTGACTTGACTTGACTGTCATGATGATGGCGTGTTTTGAACATTGCATGCTAAACATTAGGAGGATAAGGCGCCGCTGTATCATTACACATCTTACATTTCGTGATCTCTGCCTGCTTGCCCTCTCTACTCTATCAATGCATGTATCTCCGTAGTCGACTCTACCTAGGCTTGGTTGCTTTGCTTTGCTTTGACTAGTTTAACTCACTTTAGCCAAACAAAATAAAATAAAAGACAACTTTCATCTCATCTCTCTCATCTTCACAGCAGCAGACTACTATCTTTTATCCATCTTATTTCTCTCTCTCTATCCATCCACAGACGAAAATCCTCTTTTTGGTAATTCTTTATTTTGGTGCTGTTATTATATGCTCTCTTTGGATCTGTGCACTCTAACTATTCTCATCTTTCTCTAATCGTAAGTATTAGGGATAATCAGCCACAAATAAAAATATCAAATAATAGATTAGAATCAAAATCACCTTGATTTCATAGAGAAATCTAGCAAAACCTGAGATTGAATTAGACATGTCTGTCCCTGTGCAATTGAGAGAAAGGTACAATTTAGTAAATCTATCTTCCCCCATTAGTTCATTCCGCAGTCTAGTCACCCGTCTCCCTTTATACTTATAATCTTATAATAATATACTTAATAATCTTCCGATTTACACTCAATTGTCTGTCGAGATTAGGCAATCCATGTGCATCAAGTGTGTATGTCTCACATTTTTTCTTTTTTTTTTCATATGCGAGTAATATTACATGCCTCTTACGTGTTATTACTTTTCTGCTTTTATTTAAGCCAACAGACACTTCACGATAAAAACTGGGCTACGTCCATGTCCACCATAGGTAAATAGCTAATCGTAAACTAAACTCACATTGATTGCTCAAATCAATACAACGAAAATCGCTACGGATACGTAATACGATACCAACAAATACTAAATTATGCATTAGGGATCCTAGTTTTTCTCTCCCTTTAAGGGAATCGTATTTTTAGTTCAGAAATTATTTACTCTTGTCACTTAGACGTGTACTGCTACGGTTTTGATATTTTGAAAGAAGTGAGATAAAGTAGTGATTAGCTAACTTGCTCAATTATTACAGTAAATAAACTAATTACAAGTATCATTATATTATAACTTGCAAATGAAAAGGATCTAGTATAAATCAAGTGTTAAACATGCCCTTGTTATGATATTATTTGTAATTGTGTCAAGATAAGCTACACTCATTCTATTAAATAGCATTAACTGTCTCCAATGCATTACGCTGCATTTTGTGAACGTTGCTTCCTGAAACTCTGCACAGATAGCTTTGTCTTGCATCGCCCAATTTTTCCTCACGATTGCCCTGCTTTACTTTCTAATCACTAAAAGCTAAGTTACGACTTATGTTACGAGTAGGATGGATTATACCATAGTCGTTGCTGTTGTTGCTCAGATAATCTATAAAATCTTAATTGAGATTAAAAGTTTTTAATCTGTTTGTCCAAATTATAAAAGAATGAGCACCTAGAAAATATACTATTTTCGAAACTTATTAAGCATAGAGACGAATGCTTTTCTATATTTTATTTTAGTAATTGTAATTACAATTAGCTACACCCAAAGATAAGATGAATTTTACAAATAAAATGTTTCCGATATTCTGTCATTGAAAAAGACAAAGTTTTGTTATACTTTAACTTTAATATTTTGTTACCAATATTACTATTTTGTGTTGGTATGGTACTGCATATTTTCTAAACGATTATTGTCCTTCTGCTGCACTCATTCCTCCATGGAATATTTTCGTTTTCGTGATATTTAATATATTTAATGGTCAGAGATGGACAGATACCTACATAAAATTTCCCTGGTAAGTAAAAAGGAACTAGGAGTAGCAATCTAGTTGTGAATCATGTGAACGACTTGAGTGTACAATTTACAGAATTAGCATTAGAATTACAATAAATGCTAATGGTTTCCCATTGTTACTCTACATTGTATTTGTTGTGGTTTGGTCCGTTCATATTCAATTACCATGATGTACAATGCCTGAAGAAATGAAAATTGAATGTTTTGGTCTGTTGGTCTCGTCCCACTACTTTTCTACTGACGTATTGTCAGTGTCAACATCAGAAATACAAATCCTTCTTTTATTTTTGCCTAATGCGACTCCCATTCCAAATTCCAATTATAATTGGCCCATGCATTTACAACATTATTATATAAGTCCGTTGTAGCTCCAATACAAAGCTATATAGCACAGAAGAATAAATATAAGATATATATATAAGAATAAAATGCCAAATAAGCCGAGCCCCTATCAATTCTAATACATTAATATTGCGATTTAAGAATTGAATGGAGTCGGGTAGTGTATTTATTGTTAGTTTGGAAGAGGGATGTCGGGAGTTCTATTTTTCCCTGGTGCACTACTATTGTAAATCTCATTATATTGTAATCCCAGTGTATTATAAATAGCCACGGATGGTCGTCATGAATTAAAACTAAGTCTAATTAATTGATCTTCAATCAGATTATTAATGTGTAGGTAAGAAAGTATTTTTCAAATGAATACCTATGGTTGTAATATTGTCATTGTGTGTTTCACTTCGGAAAGCTAGGGTAAGTGACCACATTAATAGTGATGTCATGTTCAAAAATGGAAAACCCCACGGTGACAGTATTTTCATGAATTTTACGTCTCCGCTTACACTATATAGCTATGAATTAAACATAGCAATAGGGATTTCTATTTTCAAAAACAATAGTGCACAACCATGACCTAACTTAACCCACGTAGATGAGTATGGGTTATGAATACTTGTAGTAGGAATGTAAAGTAGATATTTACTTATGATAACTAGTAACTAAGTTTACATTTGTAAAGAGAAATACACAGATATAGGGTGTAGGTGTAAGTGTAACTGGTGTAGCTAAGCACTAAAGAGTACATTCCAGTAGAAGCGCATAATACCGTAAAATACCGATTAGAGTCCCAGGGACTCTAATTAATTTTGGGCCACCTGAGGGGGGACTGTATTCGAGAGAGGGACTGTATTCGAGAGGGGACTGTAATAAAGATTTCCCATAATTAAAACATTGA
>JABASI010005403.1:0-12365 GCA_019776505.1 Tomocerus nigrus
CAAGAGTGTATTTGACACCGTTTTCACTGGAGATATGATGGATCGACTATTAAGTAAGCAAAAAATGTCACCTGAAAATTGAGTTTGCCTATTTTATGATAAATATTGTAGTAACTATATTTATTCTTGGTGATGCGTCACTATAAAAAAGTATTAATTAATGAATCTGATATATTAAAGCAAATTATGAGAAAACATGCGAAAAAACTGCGATGGAGTTACTTGATAGCAATCTGGCACTAGGAGATTGGAGACATCGATCAGAAGTGTCAAAGCTTATACGCTCCATTCGTCAAGGTCTTGCACAAATAATTTTTTGTTGGTGTGCTCAGCATCGTGTGTCTTGGAAAGAGACCCTAAGGTGATTTTGTATATATTAAATATTAAAACGCATTAAATAATAAAGTAAATAATGTGATAGAAATTATAATGTTTAATATGGATTGATTTTAATTTTTTTTAAAATTGTGTTCAGATTGCTAGACTTTTTGAAAGTCAATGTAACAACAGCACCTGAAGCCAATGTGACGAAAGATGACATTCTTCTGCTGTCAAGTATTCTTTTCTGCGTGAGCAACAGCATCACTGAGTCTGATGTGGATGAGGCATTTGTGATTGGATTCAAAAAATACATAAAGGACAACGAGTCTGCGACTGGATTTAATAATCCTGAATTGCTGGATTTCTACAAGTTAATTTTCTACACGAAAGCTTACAAAGCCGTGGCCGAGACGCACATGAGCACTTCAAGGGGTCAAATTCCTTTGCTTTGTGAATCAAAAACGAGTTTATTGAAAGCAGACGACGATTTTGATATGAAAACGGATGTTTTCGCCTTTTTAAAGAATTATATGTTAATGTACCCAGCGAGATATTGTGACGAAGAGAATTTCATGCGACAGTATCATTCACTTTTCTCCGATTTCATTTGTTTTATGTCAATCAAGTTGAAAGAATTGAAAAATCGCTCCGAAGATTCTTTGAAAACTGCAGCGTTGTATTACGAGCAAGGGATTCGTCGTCCTCCCAATCTGCCCCAAGAGTATGAAAACTTCCTCGAGTGCATTGGTCTTTTTTACTTCAGCGACACTTTTGAATTGGCTATGGATTTCTTCAGTCCTGAGTCTCAGTTGGCACCATTGAGCAAATTTGTTCGTTCTGCTTGTTGTGACCCGACTACACTTTTTATTCCCAATACAAAAATGCTCGCTGGACTCGCCAATAGTTTTCCAACTGGAGTATTTTCCCTTCTGAAAGAAACTGGACATAATATGTGCATTGAAAATTTTTTCCAGTCAATGATGAAATATTTGTCAAGTTATGGAGTTGAAAGTATTGATGGGTTGCCACTACAAAGATTTGAAATGAATATGGCCAAGATGGTGATGAATCCCTTCGAGGCTAAAAGCATCTGCTGCTATTTGGATATTATCGAAGCACTTTGCAAAGGCTCAGTAGCCGTCAAGCATTATTTTTGCTCTTCCAATTTTCCATGGGTCAAGATGTGCTTTTACATGGGCAAAATTCGAAACATACCTTTGGAGATCAGAGCTAAGATGATCAACGTTATCGCAGCTGTCATTCCAACTGAATCGGGAAATCCAGAAATCGTTACAAATCTGTGGGATGTATTTTATAAAACAAAATTTTTGGACCAAGGAGCTCCTGATTTGAGGGTAATGATGATATAATACCCATTTTTATTTATAAATCATTACAAAAGTGCATTCCTTAATTTATAAAAAATTTATTTATTGTTTTGTAGACTGAGTTAGAAGACCGAGAAACCAGAGATACTGTTTACCCTCTGACCATCGCTTTCTTAAAAATGATAAAAGCTCTCGTGGATGCAAGGTTTCCCCAGAGAGAATGCAACATGCTTGAAAACGAATTTGGAGCAGTCTTTGATAATGGAGCATTTGATCCTTACGTTGCCTATCTTTGTGATGCCATTCTACTTAAAGACCCGTATCGATCTTACAAAAACATATTGGACAGATGGTCTATGGCAACTTTGGCTCTGAATATAGTATCCAGTCTATTAGATGTCATTCAGTCATTTATGTTTCAAATGCTCTGCGATTCCCCATTACTTCAAAGTGTACGTTAATCAAATAATTTAGAAATTATTTTTTTGCAAAAACTATTCTGCAAAATGTAATGTAAATAATAATTGTGTAATGTTTGTATTGTACCTAAGGTTTTCGATATACTTCGCGACTGCAACAGAGTCAGAGAAATGTCAACCGGAGATCTTCCCCATGTGGACCCTTGCAGTTGGCAGTGTCTTTCGTTGATTCTTCGAGTTTTGCAGCGCCAGTCGTTGTTTTTGTACCACAGAGACAGTGTGCCGAATAAGGTATGACAACTTGTACTTGTTTATTGCAATTTTTTGACGTATTAATTGAAAATGTTAGAATAATTTAAAAATAACCGAATAACAATGTGGCTTTTTTAGTCCGGAACTGTTATGATTGGCCTCCATGAGCTTCTCACAAAATCAATAGCCCGTTCAGGACGACCTGAGTCTCTTTTGGCTGTTGTAAAGTTAGTGAATTTATTTAAATAACGAACTAACATTCTTCGTATGTAGCGAATCAAGTGATAACATTTGTTTACTTCATTTTTAGATTTATTGACAAGCTAAATCCAGAAGAACATCGTTACGCCGCCTTGGAAATTCTCTCTCTTCTTGTTTCCGAGCATGGCGAGACAGATATGCATCTGTACAACTCAATCACAGCCGACAACAATGTAGCTGTTATATTTAGACACACTTTAGTTCAAATGCTGAACGATCATTGCTGCGATGATTCTTTCAAGTCAATTGTCTTGCAGTTGATTCGCTCCAGTGTTGTTCATCAGTCTCCCAATTTGGCTTTGTATTTATTGGGTGTTGATAAAAAGATTGACTTTCAAAATCCTGGTAATTAATATTTACTATTACTTAAAAACATTTTTTACCTTGTTATTTACAAACTAAAAAAATAATTGGCTCAGAAAATGCTATGCAAATAAATAAATAAAATACTTTGTATATTTTGTTTTAGGTGTTCAAAACTACCCTGTGACACTTCTCCACGCTTTAATAGATAACTGTGCCGTTTTGCCAGACGCTTTTGCGACGTTTTTAGTTTTGGTTCAAGATTCTACGTTGTGGCAGCCATTGCTTAAATATCTTCGAAACAATCAGTTCTTTACTAACCTGTTGTCGACAAAGTTTCCGAATCCTGGCACTCCTATGGAAAGTATTGGTCAATTTCTAAAAGTTATGGCTGTTGAATTGAAAACGTCGAACAATGCCAGTGCTTTAGCAGTGAAATTTCTGGAACGCCGAAGCTGCAAATTCCAAGATATCTTGACGCTTCTTGAAGTAGATAATCAATCTATTGAGTTACCACTGCTAGAGTTTTTCGATTCGTCTCATGTGTCTAAAGTATTAATTTAATATTATAATATTATTGCTATTTTTAAGAATATTTTTATGATGCTGAAGCCTACTCTGATTTATTTAAAGGCAATCGAGACGTGTGAATATTTTAATGGTGAACTTAACACGAAAATTATTCGAGTTGAAATGCTGGAAGCTCTTCTTCACGATCAAATAAAAGAACTGGAAAAGAATATGGTTACAAGATTAAGGAAAAGTATCACAATGGAAGCCAAGGTACCAGTACCAGTGAAACAATTTAAATAACAGTAGGAATTTAATTGAAGACAAATTATATTTTAATTTTATATTTTAATTTGAATTATAGGAAATAACAGTTTTCGCTAGACAATTAAACGCGATGCGTACAAAGGAAGCAGGAAAAATGCTCGTTTTTGATGGGTGGAGGCAATGTTTAGAAGTTGTGGTTCTGTCACCTAATATTCTTTCAGCCGTGGGTACTGACATAGTTTCAGCTATGCTGCAGATTCTTTTGGCAAAAATCACAAGTACCTCTGCTCCGTCGAAATATTTCCTGCGTCTGGCCTCGGAGACAACGTTGACATTGTGCGCCGTAATAAGTCGATTAAAGACGGAAGTGAGTCCTACGGCTCTCCGCGTGATTTTGAACAATATTTGTGCGTGGACAGCAGGAGAACAATCATTTACAGTTCGGGCACTTCTCTATTCCTGCATCCTCTACTTGATCACCATGTTCAGAAATGAAGGAGTGAGTACTTGCAGCTCCTCGTTAACTTTGATAATGGACACTTTGTGCAGTGACAGTTTCCAACCTCACGAAGTGGGAAGAATGCAAGCAATGAATCTTGTCGGAGAAATATTACGCTTGACATCAAATCGAGGATTGGATTCACTAGATTCATCTCATTTGTACAAATCATCACTGAATCAATCTCTGAGTATGATTCAAAGTACGAAAGACGAAAGTTCTGCAAAGGATAAGTCAATTTCTCAAGATTTTAACTCCAGCTACAAAATTCTGAACTCTACGAGTAAAACGGAAAATTCACTTTCAGAATCGAAATTAAATGAAACCTTTAGCTCCCAACTTTCTGTTCTATCGAAAACTCAATATTCTCAAACGTCCATATTGAACCACATTGTTGTCAAAGGATTCATTAAAAAATTGGTCGATGATTTATCCTTGCTGGATGATAACAATTTGCTTCAGCTCTTTTCAAACCATCCGGAGAGAAATAATATGAGAGCTATGTATGCTTTCGAAGTGAAAATGACACTGATGTGTCGCTTGGCTGCTACTGGATCCAAAGCCTGTCGATTGCTAATGGATGCCAATTTAATCAACAAATTATCAGACATGACCGTCTTCTCTTTGAATCCAACTACCGAAATCAGCTCGAGACACATGCGACGCAGTTATGTGTCCTCTGGACTTAATTTTTCTCTGGGAGGAAGAGATAACGGTGAAATGATGGCTCCTGTTGGAAATATCCAAACAGAGTCTCTTTTCTCTACCGTATTCAAACTTTTCCACGTCATGCTGTGCACTAATCCAAAAGACGACAGACTAGTAGCTCAAGTAATAATTCATATTTTATGCTCTCCTATAAATATTTTAACAATATCACACATTTCAAAATTTTTGTACTTTTATTAACGACTTTTTAAACTTTTCCCTTTTCTACCAATTACTTTAATTGCCAATTTTTCATTAAGCTTATTTTTGTTTTTTAACACTATTATTCAGCTCCTATCATTAGCTTAATTTCTAATTAAATTTTGTTATAATTGGCAATGATTGTTTTTAATTTGTCAACAGATATGGGATTTCTTATCTACACACGATTTAGCCATTGGTTCCATTTTGAGCTCGAAAGGGAATCCTGACAGTCCAGAAACCACTGCCGTATCTTTATTAACTTCACTGATGGCTATAATTGGCTACAAACTTCATGTTGATGCTATAAACAAAAATCATTCGATATATCCGAAGCTAATGAATATTTTGTACTTGTACGCGGAAGAAAAGAACAGCTCAGAATATTTTACCCGACTAGTACGAAATGTGATAACGTTTCTGTGTGGGCACTCAAGAAATAAAGAGGCAATAAGAGATCAAGGTGAAGAACAGGATTTCAGAAAGGACTGCAGGGTAGTTCTACAGCCTTCTCTACAGTGTTCCGAAAATAATCCACAGGATGACGTTTCTTTTGGTCTCATCTTAAAGATTATAAATACTGCCGTTGCCAAAGTTTCCTCCTCTGCAACGGCTGCTCCTTCCAAGCACATAGAAAATTTAATTGCGATCGTAGAGTGTGGACTTACGCTTATTTATTTTCATGCGGAGATTTTCTTGACGAAAAATTTCTCAGAATTCCTTTCCTATGATCAGGATACTAAGAAATTGCGGCAAGAGTTATTCAGTAAAGCAGAAAGCACGGCCAAGCAAATTTCCGACATCATTAAGGTTACTGTTTTATAAAATCGTAAAAAATAAATATTTTCTTAGATGATTATGTTGCAAAAAATGTTTATCTTATTTTTGGTCCTTATTCTTTTAGCTCATTCCTCAGCCCGACTACTTGGAGATAATAATTTTACGACTTCGACGTTTGCAAGTATAGAGGAATCAAATCTGCTGTTTGTATAACAACTAACTAATTTTGCATTGATTATGAATTCTTCAATGTTTTGTCATTTAATTTAACTGCCATTAATTAATTGTGGTTCTAAATTGATTTCTAATATTCTTTTTTGTAAACTATGTACTTATACTAGGTAGTTATGTTTCATTAATTCATTAATTATGCTATCAGTGTCAGTATATTTCTTTTTGTGTATGGATGTGTTGCCTAAGCAAGTAAGATGCACATCATAATATCATTAATCGTTGAAGGCACAAACCATGGTCCATGATCTAGTTCGAAGATCAAAAACAAATGATTATCATACGTAGTGTAGTAATTCTCATTTAGCTCATTGTATCCATTCTGTTTATTTAGAAATTAATTAAGTGAAATATTGTTATGTCACTTTTTCAAACCACATCTTATGATTCCTATTTAATACTACCTATTTGAATACTTGTATTTTCGCAATAATTAATATAAAGTATATAGTAGTACGTATGTATAATTAGCATAAAGTGCATTCTACATACCAGCAGGTGCTATGTAAGATGCACTAGCTTACTGTAGTATGAAAATGAAAGGAATGCATGAGTTACTATTGTAATTTTTACGTTATATGCAAGCATAATAATTATAAATAATAATTTCAGTGTGTGGAACCATAAAGAATAAATGCAATTGGAGTTTTTCTTGAAATAATTTTTTATTGAGTTGTCACTTACCAGTTACCAATACGTCGTAAATAGTAGTATGCAGCCAAAAATCAGTGTACGCAAATGGGATTTTTAAATACTACAGATACTTATAACAATAATAATATGGTTAGTATTTTAGTATTGAAAGAGCACAGCGGAAGGCTTTTTTATGTAATTACATAGGCCTTTCTTAAACTTTTATTGTCAAGTTTCAGACGCTTCCGTCATATAACGATCCGTAGCCATTAACAAATAAAGTTCATTTTAGTTAAAAGACTGAGTGAGACAGAACGGAAATTGAATGTCATTGGGTCACAGTTTTCAACATGTTAATGTTTGTAAGAGCCAATAGCTAATCAATAATTACATACCGTATAAACAAAGTTTCTTCATTCTTCGCTATACTTGTTAATTCTGGCTTCTATTGACTAAACTGCATTTGCGTCTTAAAATGGCAATTAAATTCGATTTTCGAAAAGTTGGAGAGATTGGGATCCATGAAAAAAACTCATGTCTGTAAAAAAAACCAATTCCAACTTTATAAAAATTTGATTTAAACAAGCATTTCATTAGACCTTACATTTATTTTTGAACAAAAATTTTATCTATTCTATTGAGGACTTTTAGTCACACCTTCTGATGAATGCCATTCCGAATGGCAAATCGTAAATTGGGTCACTGTCACCGTCATTTTCTTCAACTAATGCTTCATTGGTCACTCCTGCATTTGTTGTGGCATTAGTAAATATCCCTCGATCTTCCAGATTACCTAATAACAAAAACCATTGTTTACTATAATGCAATTGTGTTACATTCTTTTATGATATTAGTCTTTATGTTATGAAGTCTCAGAATTACAAAAAAGAGACAATGTGTACATACATTATACAATATACGTAGGTACCTACAGGTTTTACTATGGTTAAATTATTACGTTTTTGTAATGCATTTATGGTGCATCGCAAATAGTTAGATATTTCCAATTATAAACCTGGGATTGTGTTGTCCAAAATGAAGCTAATTAATGCAGCCATGAACATTCCAGAACTTAGAAATACTCCGATAGACAAATTTACTTCTCCATTACCAAAATCGATTTCATCAATATTATCTTTGGCCCAAAAGGAAATCATCTGATTGGAGAAAGATGTTTATTTTAAAATATTACGTATGGAGTTGTTGATAGTGATAATAATGAATGATTTTATGGCATTCTATGGTTAAAATTTACAGATCGAAATATATTTCATTAGTTTTGTTAGTATACCAAAGGAAAGAAAATTGAGAATCCGATGACAAACATATTTCTGGAAGATGAGAGACGAACATTTTCCAGATTTGACATACCGGCGCCTATAATTATGGCGAATGTCGTGCAGAGAACACCCCCGAGAATAGGGTCAGGAATAGCAGCAAAAAAGCTTCCACATTTTCCAATAAGGGAGGCAATCATCAAAATAAAACCCGCAGTTTGCACGACACGGCGGGATCCTACTTTCGTTATGCTAATGGCCCCTGCGTTTTCAGAGTAGGAAGTAGTTCCGCTTCCAGTTCCAAACATTCCAGCAATAAAGCATCCTAATCCTTCCATTAAAATTCCCCGGTTGATAGCTTTTATAAATTTTAAGTCATATTTTATGATTAATTAATCTATATTTATTAAGTTTCGTATATATTTATTATTTAATCAGTTAGTTACTTATCATGCACTTATCATGCAGACTCTCAGCTACTTATGATTTAATTTTACAATTAAGGCTGGCGTCCCCAATCAAATGGACACACGAGTAAAGGTCCCCTGTACAAAAGGGACAGTTTCGAATGTTATGATCTAAATCTAGAGGTTTCCCTCTAGGAGACGATATTTAATTTTTTAATAATTGTATCCCCTGGAATTCTTTTTTGAAAAAAGTTAGAGTAGGAAAGTAGGTACAGGTAAAAAAGTTCCACTTCCGTTTTTTTCTACATTTTATGAACAAAAAAATGCAAACAAGCCTCCTAGAAAAATCTGCCCCATTTCGAATGTTTTTTTTTTTTCAAAACGCTCAAATCGTATCCGGGGATTCCCCCTACTCTTTTACAGAGGAATCTCAGAGTGAGAAAGTCAAGACAATTAAGGTTCGAAAAGTGTGGGTTTACAACAATCCATCAATCCACACACAGCCAAGGGCCAAGGATTCTTTTCAAAAGTTTCATTACAAATGCGGAAGCCAGCCTTAAATTAATTATTAATTAAAATATTACAATGCATCGGAGGTGTTGGAGCTTTAACAATTTTGGCAGTTGCGTGGTAATCCCCAAGGGATTCAACAATGCCAGCCAAAATTGCTGACATGAATCCAATTACGGCGCTGCCACTGATGGTAGGACTGCCCCATTGAACTGAAATTAAAACGATCAGATTGGTAAACGCATAATCAAATTTATTTATAGGTAACCACATTTTACCTAATTAAATAACTATTGTCAATAAGAAATAAAATGCACAGACAAGGATATGGCAATGCAAACCACGATGATATTTGCACGATTTTAAGTTTTTCTTCTGTCCTGCCCGTATTATTTTCTGATATGACTCCAGTGAGTATCAAAATTTCACAGAACGTCCAAACAATTGCAATGGTTATCAGCACCTATACAATACAGAACGATGACGAATGAAAGCCCAAAAAACACATATAAGTGTATCTTTTAAATGCAGGAAATCATATGAAAATAGTTATTCATAGCATTTTACCTTTTACCCGATAATTGTTTATTATCTGTAAATCAGTAATTACCGGAAATATTTGAAACATGGGATACCTCATCATAGCTTTCCTTTTATTTGTTTGGGTGAATGGAATGGGAATCTTAAGTTCATTCAAATATTGTGACAATACAATTATACAGATTATTGTTCTGTTGAAATATTAAATAAAATGCATTGATTAACTCCCTGTCTGCACAATCAGTGCAATCTCCTACATTTATTTAGCTCCATCCAAGGATAACATTTTACTATATGAATTATTGGATATAATTTTATTTTACATGGCTGCAATGATCCAATTCGTGGCTGCCAATTCAGAAGAATATTGAAATACAGATATTCCAATAAGAATCAATACTGAAGCTCTGGTTATTGGAGTAATGCATTGCATTATAAAACCAAAAACTCCTGTAAAACGTAAATATAAAATACACATAATATTTTTATATTCTGCATTTCATATCTAGTAGGTTTTAGGCTATATAGTTATACATAGCTATACAATGTTTGTACGTAAGTAAATACTTAAATACGTAACTAATAAAAATAATATCTTTGTTTATCTCCAACAAATAACAGCATCAGTCAATGACTCATGAATCATAACTTTAATCCTTGTTGTCTAAAATGTTATCAGTGGTTTGCTATATATCATTCTTCATTCATTTCCTAACTACGGAACGACCCAGCTGATAATTGCATAGGTGCAATGTACCTAAGTAGTTGATAAAATGTCTTTCAACAAACCCAACTTTCCCCAACCCAAATGCAAATCCATTGCAGAAAAGAATATTACAGAAGAATATCTAATTGTATTGCAATTACAAATACCATCAAATACTAACCGGTACATCATAAAAATACTATTAAAGTTCACACCGAAAAATCCAAGACCCATTTGGATTAGGGCGTTGATAATAATAGCTCCCTGAATTTCCAGCATTCGTTTTTGCCATAATTCTGTGGCATCTTTTTCGGAAAGATTCGATGAAATTTCCTCGGATGGACATCTCCATTTCTCTGAACGTAAAATTGTTAGGGCTGGAATAAGAAAGGCAAAACTGGCTCCTTGAACGATTGGAAGACGAGTACCGAAAGTGCTTTGTAAAATTGTAGTAATTCCAGCGACAAAAAGATAAGTTGATATAATTTTTCCGCGATCTTCGTCATCATTACGCATACACATTGCTGGCAGCAAAAGTATTGCACAGCCCAAGGTACTGCCCATAATTAAGATGCTGTGCTACAAACATTATCACCAATAAATTTTGATACACATTTATCATTCCTTTAACTGCAATCTGAATTGCGACTTATTATGGAACACAAAATAAAGTAGGTACTTAGATTTAAATATCTCATAAGCATTATAAATTATATTCCAAATTCCAAGTATAGAGAAAGGTACCTGTATGACATAATCTCACTTAACAATGAAAATTTATTTTGAAATTGAACTATTTTATACTACTTTTGGATTAGTGCAATGCAAATGAAGAATTTTACATTATCTAATTGCACCAAGAAGTGGGAGTTCGATATGAAGCACTCCTCAACCTACGCACGTAATAATAAAAGTAATTATTATGTAAAAATAATTATTATGTAAAAATAAAAATAAATAACATTATGTATGAAAATGTGTGAAGACCAATGGTCAGATCATAACAATAAAACCTCTACACACTCAACTCAACACTACTACATTTTAATCATATTTTAATTTTACGGTCGGCCGAACCAATTCATATCGAATATATCTATTTATTTAATTATTATTTATTCATATTCATTACCTACCTAAATATAAATGTACATTTGACAGAAAAAATTAACTTCGTTCGTTAAAAATAAGACTGTCACTCTAGACAAATAGAAAAATGGCTAATTACATCATAAAATGATTCTAAAAAACTAATAAAAGCTAGAATCTAAATCAAACTTGTGATTATGACTAACACAAGAATTGGACGTAATTAACCCCGTATCGTGAAGTTTCGGATTTTTTACGTTTTGCAATTTTTTACGTTTTTGATTACCTGAAATCCTAGGAAAATTGTTAAATACCAAGACGGAATATCTTCGATTTCATAATACATTTTCTGCTCTTTATTTTCTTCTGTGACGTCTTCCATACCGCTTCCATTTCTGACCACACCGTTTTCATTTTCATATTTTACAACTGTTTCGCTTGTTTGTTCACTTTGATTCCCCAAAATTTCCACAGGTGCAAATTCGATGTATTCTAAATTTTGGTAAGTATGAATGGTTTTGCTTTGTATGCTCAAACTTTCCGTTTCGGGCTTTACGTTTTCCTGGCGACTGTCCAACACGTTAACAGTACTCTCCGGTGTCACATTTTCATAATAATTAATCATGTTCAATTACTAAGGCTTTGTGATATCCAGGAAATATTTTAACTCTCTACTCTGATACACAGAACATAATTAATATGTTGCTGTTTTCAATTAAAAGTATTAGGTTTGTTCCACATAAAAATCAAAAAATTGTGTTTTAGACCAAGTCTATACTTAATAAATTCAAAATTACTTGGCAAATCTATATAAAATGTAGTTATTGTGAGTTTTAAATTCTTAAGTGTCTGCTGAGTGGTTTATAGTAACTGCTAACAGCATACAAATTGCAAGAATTATGAATAATAATTGGCTGTTGGTTGGGAATGCAACATGCAACTAATACATATTAGGTACCTATGTTAGTTTGTAACAATTACAATTAATTATTCTGCCGATAACAGAATTCAAGTGAACTCTTTTCAATTATTGACAGAGGTAGATATAAATATAATTGTAATGAACCTAACTGCTTTTAGCCACATATACATATTTTTATATTTTTATAGTAATAATAATATA
>JABASI010005404.1:0-12362 GCA_019776505.1 Tomocerus nigrus
AAAAGCTCCACTGTACAGTGTACAGTGCACTCCAGAATTACCAATTTCAGACATCAGGGATTTTTTTTCGATACTCATTCCCTTTAAAAATATTTTTGACGGAGATATATCCGAATACAAGCTCGCAGGTAATAAATACTTTCCGAATAATAACAGTAATTAGATAAAAACCGGAATGGCCCCTTGGTTTCGACGAATGCATTTTACATCGATTCTTTTGCTTAGAAACATCAAAAATGAATTTCTGAATCGATTGAGTAGTGAAACAGAACAATTTTATTACGCTATGAAACCTTCTATTTTATGAGCGAATGAAAATGAAGATACTGCTTACTGCTTACCTATCACATAATTATGTTTTTGGAACTTACATATTCCATCATGAAATAAAACAGTTAATTCCAGTTGATAGATGTAGGATGTAGGTAGGTTGGTAGGTATATGATGCTGTCTCAAATTCAAAGGCATGACCATTGATAAATAAATTAGTAAAAAATAGACCACTGTAGGTACCATATAATGTATGTGAACGGGGCTTAGCTTAATTGATATTTAAACGTAAATCCTACAACTTCCTCGTCAGGACACACTGTATTAGCAGTATCGACGACAGTGTCCTATATCCATTATTACTGTTGATATGCTTCTAAATATGCATAATATGCATCCACGTTAAAACTACTAGGTATCTATAGATAGAATAGGAGCCAGGGAGCAGCCTTCGTTATTAATATCGATGAAGTAGGAACCAAAAAATTCACATTTACTCCATCGATGGATTAAGCTTATTATAATCATATAATGATTTTATTCTTATTTCACTTCGAAATTGATATGTCTACGTAGTTATGATTTAAATCCAATTAAACAGGGGTCAAAAGGCAATAAAGAAAAATTCTGAAAAAAAATTCGGAAACTGATGCTTTTTAATTTTTGCCAGTTTGTGGAATAAATGCACAGCGCTTAGTTTGCTAATTGTGTCTTACTTGTGTGAATTATTTTCATACAATAATATTGATAAATACGTTTTCAAGGACGGCATAATTAAAGATAACCCTGTAATGACTCAAATGACCACCAATTAAATAAATACTGCTTATTAAAGTGTTAAATACATACAGCAGCAGCAAAATTTTACATTCTTATAACATGTAATAATATAATTTTTCCACTGCCGAGCCAAAGCGAAGCCCTGACTCAGCTTTACCCATGTATGTAAGTGCAGGAAGAAGGAACGTATAATAATATAAACGAAATAATATACTGTGCTGATATCCCTCTATCTAACGTAGTGTAGTAGTGTATCTACCTACACTATTGAGTGAGTGCACATAGTGCCCAATAATAGTATAGCAGAGTTGTTCATATCAGCAGACTTATACTCAACGCTGCTGCAGAAGAACCCTCCACTCGCAATACTCACTTCAAACTTAGCAGTCACGGAGATCAGAGGGGAAAATTTTCCTTCTTCAATACAACAAACTTTAAAGCACTGTGCATTTGTACAGCAATAATATTATTTACCAGTGGTTATTGTGTCCTATTAAATATTAGCCTGACAGCAATTAGTCCAAGTTCTTCATCATACTAGTTATTTTGTGCCCATAATCATAATTAAACATTCGCTGACATAGTTTCGAGACAATATTATCATTACGTAATAAATTTCAAATACTCAACAAAATTTAAAATATTATTTTGCGAGTGATAGAAACTTGCCGTAAACACTAATAGATTAAGACTGTGTGACAAAATCGATAAGTGCTAAGTATACAAAACTCTTGACTCTACTAACTCTATTTCATTTCCGTGAACATTATTCACAGCAGAGAGGCTGCAAAAAATTAAACTTGTTCTCGTTCTGCTCTTGTTTGATTGCACTCCGAAAGTGATCTATTTTCCTCTAAGCTAACCTTTCAGCACACTGTCAACATCAACATTAACTCGATAGTGATTGCCACTACTAGTGTCTAAATAGGCAACACATTAGTACATAAATCCCAAGACATTTTTTACCCCGAAAAAACATTACCCCACAATCATTTGTTCGAAATCTTAACAAAAGTGCATAGCTCGAAAGTGAATGAAATTATAAACTGTCGAAATATTGTAAAACAATACATTTCCTGAACATTATAAAGCGAAACAAAATTTTTATAAGTAATTTTGGCAGCCGATGAAGCCCAATTAAAAAGGCCAAAAAACGACGTTGCCGATGATGTGCTAATTTAAGGTAAACCTAACATTAATATGCCTTCAAACCAAACCAAGTATAAGTATCTTGATTATTAGATCATCCAACCTGCATTAATGTAATAATTAATTGTTTATATTCTCTATTAAAATTAACGGATCTGCACAAAGACCTTAGTAGCAAAAACAAAATTCCCGAAGCAGTCAAGATAATAAGATAAACATTCTAAATATAAATAGGTACCTATATCAGTATATCTGCATGTGCACAATTTGCAGTGCATAACGTTGTTCAATGAATAAGGGTAATTAATTTATGGAGAGATGTTTATATAATTACTAAAATGATATATTATGTAATTGTTTGTGTCAATCATTTGGTGCTAATATGCCCTGCTCTAATCCTGCAATAAAACAAAACCATAGTCTTTATAAATACGTATACTGGCATTTACAATTTTTTAAATGGTTATAAATGTTAGCATTTCATAACTTTTAAGCAGTAGTTAGTATATAATGCATTGGGAATAGGATTAAACAGGTAGAATTAAATAGTAATTTTCTCACGTGAAATGCATTTTTATTCAGCCCCGGTAGAAATGGTCTTTTTGCAGTTTTTGTCCATTTCTATATTTACCTACCTACGTTTATTTATATACGTTATTTGGAATAAGCGTCAAATTCCTGCCGATATAATGTAGCAATTTAAACTGGTCAATATTGTACTTCGACCTTGACAGATTGTTAAGTCCATGACTTATATTAAGAAAATCTCTTATCTGACGAATTTGACCTAATCCCACAAAATAACGTTTTAAAGCTATCGAATCGTGCTGCATACTACGAAAGTTTAAAGTTTTATTCTCATTAAACCTACCCACAATTTTAACATGATCGTATTATAGGAACCATGCATGCAATTCTTAGAGATTGTTGGGCGTATCGCGTAGGTATCTTTATTCCGAATTCAGATACACTGGTTCTCATATTTTTCACCAACAAAGAGCTTGGAGACTGTGGAAATGGGCAACCGAAAAAAAATTAATAAAAAGTAGGTAACTTACATCAAAGACAATTTTTGGCAGAACTGAAGGACATGAGGCCACGAATACACGAATGTTATGCTAATACAGATTCATGTGTATTTACGTACTGCATGTTACACTAGTGGGAAAGCAAACTATTAGTAAGTTACCACAATATTATGCTCCGTTTTTTGTAGCAATTTTAGCGAAGCATTTTCCCTAATAATGTTACCATTACCCTTACCCATATAATATCAATAGAAAAATATAATTATTTAAGTGGACGCTTCCATCTCCATCATATGTATGTATTTGTTTAGGTACCTAATACATGTAAAATAGCATTAAGAATTTAGGTTTGAATTGAGGGGCTCAATCATATTATAAAAGAAATTACTCCACGCACAATACAATCGACGATTAAGTTTACATTGAAGGCATTTATTTATCTGTGGTACGTTACGTAGGCAAATAAGAAGTAAATGTACTTTAGTGTGCCCAGATAATGGTCATTGCTCACTGTAGCTTAAAAGGGATGAAGTGTGTGAAGATTCTGATGTGTGAAATGAAAGAGACTGCTGAAGGATAAACGCAGGCAGTTAGTTGGTGTCTTGCTTTATTTATCTCTTCTGTTCATAATTCATGATGTTGAGAATGATATTATCCCATTCTGTAAATAAGGACATTGAACGGTCAAATTGACCTTTGCGCACTTCATGATTATAAAATAAACTCGAGATTATCTACTTTCTTGGGGCATTCATTTCTCATTGAGACCTTACTTTATTAGGCTAGTTAAATCACATTTAGCAACCAGCTCTTTGTTATTTGATAATACTAAGTATGTAGCAATAAATATTTTTGGACGACATAGTAGGCAGTAACAGGCAGACACTCATCATGTTACTTCGTACTTAACGGCTATGAAATTCGTCGAAAAGGACGAATGGAATTGTCCTTTCTTCTGTACTTTGTTCTTGAATCAGCATTAAGTTGTATAGGAAAGGAATACGTATCATAGTAAGTCATCATAAGTATTGAATATTATATCGCTTTATTTTCTGAGCCAGTGTACATCTGTTATTCCTTGACCATGTTATCCGTCTTTGTTATTCGTTTCAACAGGAATTCTAAGACAAAATAATGGGAACAACATTGGCATACACATAACATTATTGTCGTCATTTTTCTTAAAGGAAAAATTATAGACACTTTTAAAGTTTCTTTCAATTTAGATAAAAGCTACCTATACTCTTTTAGTTCTTTCGTTTACAAATTCGGAACAGAAAGACGACGCATTATTTAGTGATAAAAAATTGTAGCATTTTTATGTGTTAATCATATTTGGAAGGTAGGTATTCAAAAAGGCACAGCGTTAAATGAAGCTACCAGCCTTCAGCCTGGTAGGATAATACGGAAAATACAGGTTAGCATTGTGGAATTATGGAAAGGAGTCATAGTCTTAGTAAATTAGGTACATCACAGGACACACTCTCACACTATCATTAAATCAATAATATTGTCCCTAGCGTTGTAGAAATGAATTTTTTCTACGTAACTTAAGGGCTGATTAAATAGTAAAGGGCTATATTTAGATTTAAAAGCATTAACACTGTATACGAACTAGCTGATTTTTATTTTGCCGTCAAAATGTGTTAATAACTTTTATTTTCAGTAAAAGTTGCGAAAATGTTTGTCAACGCTGCTTATAAAGTTGTAGGAAACTTTTTTGACAAGTGCAGGGATTTTTCTAGCTCTGAAATGATGAAGGGGTTAATTGAAAACAAAAATGTAAGGCTAAACTAAAGGGTGATTTTCCTTTCGGATTTCATCAGAGCATAGCAGCTTGAATGGTTTGAGGCATTTCACATTCGGCAGCTGTTTGTGCTGTGTAACCTTGTTTGATTTTATTTCTACAGATTGGGTTGATTTGAAAGAGTTGTTTGTAAGGCTGTGACTAACACAAAATAAATAGAGGCCAACCATAGATTCAAAGGAAAGTCAGAGAGTCAAAAGCCAAAACTAAATCAAAGTAGGCATGGATAAAGCACAGAGAAAATGGTACATACGAGCGGCGTATAGAGCTATAGTTAGAGATGTTACTACATACTTAAGTAGTTGGGGCATATAATGCGCATGGTAGACCAAAACCGAATTGCTAACTACATACCACAAGTAAGATGCATAAAAGAATTGTCGAAAATAACGAGGAAGACCTTCTTTCACGTCAGTTCATGTCACTATTTGGATTTAATACTGTTTACATGCATGATAACTAATGCCAATGCCCTCGTAACAGCATTGCAACATGAAGAATGTACAAAAAATAGCTTACATTACAAATAGGTATAATAATAATAATAATAATAATAACAATATGATGACGCTATGCATAAGAATCAAATGGTCGAAACTAAGCAAATCTGCAATTTCAATAAGTCCATGACTGACGTATTATAATTATAATCTATCTTCCTCAATATTATAATTACAGGAAAGTCTACAGTCTACATGCATTTACACCGTCATATCTTTCAGCCAATATCCTTATCGAGAATTTTGATCCGTTCCGTATTACCGATTGTCACTGTTGTGGTTATTCAGTGTAACTTCATTGCAAGGGAGAAATAATTGCGATTCGGCCTTTTTTAATACGCGACGATAATACATAGATAATATGATGATAGTAACATTACATCATTAAGCAACTTCATAAATGTGGTCATTCCAGCGGTACCAGTAGGGTAGGCCTGTATGTATAACACTTATCTATTATTAACTATTCTAGTAAATAACGGAGATTAATGCCACATACTTACGCCTGTGCTAAAGTCTCAACCTACAAACAATAAAATTATGTGTAACTAATTTATATTAGTTTTATAAAAGTACATAGTTGTGCACCAGTGACTGTTTAGGACTGTAACAAAGAACCGGAGTTAGAATACGTGGATTGATTGAATTGATGACGGGTTGAAATTCATTTGAAATTATGATACTTAAAAATGAAAGAATGAAATTCCAACTGATGGTGAACTTGTCATAAGATAAATATAGCATAGAATAAACTATTTGGCTTGCATTAGTAATTCATAGTTAATTAGAATGGTCACAGGATACATGGCAATGAATAAAACAATGTCCCTTCCACATACATAGATGGTCATATAAATGATGTCTCCAAAGTTCATACAAGAAAATGAATCCCCAAAGTGAATGCATATAAATGAGGCGCCCAATGCATAACATATTACTCAAGTAACTTTCGAAACAAAAGGGCGGTTTTCTAGAGTGCACTTGACCTCCCCGCCCCAACAGTGACACTACTACTACTATTATACTAAAATAAATCAATAGCACGATAAGAAGTGTAACTATAAAAATTTGCGATCCATAGTATGTCTGCAGCATAGCAGATGAAATTTCTGCCAAAAGTTCTGTTGTGGGGTAAAGAATGTTATTGCTAGGAAGTCGTAACCTAGCTCGCTATTCTTAACGTTAGTAAGTAGATGGATAAATAATATACAAATAATATATGCATTCCTACATCAAAATGTCTGGCTCCGACATGACAACGACATTTTGGGAATTTGCTTAGTGACAGTCTCTCTCTCCTGTCCTCGCTCGACATAATAATATTATTGTAAGTAATTTTTGCCCATTAACATTCATATGCATAGAGCTGAGCTATTTTGAACTTGTGAGCGTATCAATGTCACTGATATTATAATGTCCAGCCAGCCAGACAGAATGTTCTTGTTTCATATTAAGCGTAGGTAGGCATGCAATGCAAACAATGTTCAGAGTTCAGACAGAGAAATGTAGATAATAATATTTGCTCTACAAGTAATAGCTGAAAATAGTTCTGCAAGTATGCACTGTGCTGTGGTGTGCATGAAAACTAGCTGAGCTCAGGTTCAAATTGAACACAAGTAAAAATGTAGAAGCACATACATAGGTGCCTGGCTACTCCTGTTTTACTATAATAGCGATCGGCAATGTCATGAAAGAGAAGCAGCGGAATAGCGGAGAAGGTCGAACAAACGCCGGGTAGAACTGGAGCACTCATTACTTACATTGCACCGTACGTTACTTACTTACGTGCCTACATTATATCGATTTCGGTTAGACTACAATATTATTACGTAGCCTTATGGACAAAGCACACGTAACTACATATTTCTCTGAACAGAAATTTTCTTCGGGAAAAAACTGGAACAAGGTGCAAGGTTGGCTATTATTATGATACAGCTTACACTCAGACTCACTAAAACTAAAACTCAGAACTGAACTACAGTAAGAATTAGGGGAGTCATAATTCCATCTCGTAAATTCCGATTTTGGGCCTTTTATTCTAACTAAATTTTCTAATTGAAGGAAATGTGTGATGTACATAGTCAACTGTACTTTTCAAATTCAAGTTACTTGGAAAATCTGCTGACTAGCAGGTAGATTATTCATATGCTTAACACAACAGGCTTGTCCTTCTGATAGTATTATGAATTTTTAATTGTTTATGCGTATAGCATATATGACAATTCAGAGTTAACGAGGTCGGAACTGTGTGATGCATCAAAACAAAGGAAAGCCTTGCCCCAATATTTTCTACGTGTCCCTAAACTTTATATTTGTTGATTAGATCCAAATTCCCAATTTGATCTCAAGCGCAGATTGTTTTCAACTGTGCGAATCAATGTGCCACAGTTGCAAGGGTGGCTTTGCTAATAGAAAAAGCAATTTTAAAAATATCCCACGCTAAGCAAACCATGTAAGTGCCAAACTTTTGCCTGAATTTTGATACGTTCGCCGCCACTGCGTTGTAATTTTCAATAAATATTATCACAAAAAGAGTATTAGGATCCCAAGTGGTGTTCTATGGCAACTTTATTGTAAAATTGAGAGAATCTGCTCGCAATTTGGCTGTTATTTTATGCATAGTGGTTCGCGTAAAGTCAGGAATGGATTATTTGTTGCGTCGCTCTGTATTGAAATTTGGTTTCCTGCTGTTGAATGATTCTTGAATATTTCCATAAGTAAACTGCCGTTCAAGGAAAGAAATGGAGAGAAGCAAAGGGGTGCTGAAGAGGAAGTGGCAAAGAGACATTTGAGAGGAGAGATGGAAAAAAGTCCGGACAAGGACAACTCGTTCTCCTGCTCATCTTATTATTATGAGTAGAGTTAGCCAATAAATAATGTTTTGTATAATAAGGAGCACCTGGGACATAGAGCGAGTGGGTGAATGAAGCGTACCTCGTCCCACTCTCAGCAGTCTCAGCCATCCACATCTCCGTCCGTCCTTTACTCGATCTGCTCTGGCTCTGTGTCTGTGTCTGTCCTGTTTGTTGAGTCTTCATTCTGCATTCTGCACAGACACAGATACATCCCCAACTTTGCCCTTTTCTCTCTTTGTACAAAGAAGAGGCTTTTGGGCAGATTTGCTCGTGGCAATGCGGAGTGGAATAGAAATTTCACTCTTGTCCCTCGTCCTCTGATTGCCTCTGGTCTGGAGCAGACAGAAATAGGCATCCTTCCCATCCCATCCCAGTCCTCATACTTTATCTCTAAATTCTCCGTCTAAGGACGTAAATGGAGTACATACATCCGCAGAATGAACCCAAAAAGTGAAACCTCCTTATAAGAACCAAGGGCATCCGCTTGGACACTCTTCTTGCCTTCTGAACAATAATATTTTCATGCTTATGTAATTCCGAATACTTTTCTTTTGCAACAAATACAATGGTTACTGCTGTATAATTTTCTGGAAAAACTCAAGTTCTTATACAACAGAACCAACTAGAAAGGAAGGAGTTATAAATAGTTTTTCTCGTTTTCTTACTGCTCCATGCTCCTTCTATATAGCAGGGGACATTCAGTTTTATTATGCTACATACTGTGTAATATATGTAGTAGTACGTAACTGTGTGCTCGGTAGTCCTGGGATTAGTTTTCTCTCATAAAATTTTTTGTGAGTTTTGCTGTTGCTAGTCCCAAGTCCCAGCCGAGCACAATCAGATTCTTTCCAAGTGCAACGAATCAATTCAGTCTACAATCAATATACATCAGCGAGCCACAATCAATATTCATGTGGCTGCTCATCGACTATCTGCGTCCTCATTTTTTATGTCAGTGAGTCTCATGTGGGAAAAAGTTAGCTTTAAATTATGTGAACACAGCATCAGAGCTAAATGAATGACTTGGTCTAGGATAAAAGCCCATCTTCATATCTATCTCACTCTTACTATTATTATTTAGTTCCATCGACCTACTAGGGAGCACACTCTTATAATCATCTAAATTATATTCACAGCTTGTGGTATTTTTATTGGTTAACCTAATTAAAATCAGAAAATTCCTCAGCTCATTCAATAGGAGCACCATGTAATTCTGAGCGTTTTGAAGGAAAGGCTGTTATCCCTTTTCCCATCCGTCCTTGTTGTGATGTCGCAGACTTTTAGGCCCTTTCGGATGAATGGTTATTTACTACTTGCATGCATGCTTTAGCTGATCACTCGACCAAAACAGCAATAAATATTTTTTGTCCAACTAATTCGTAGACTACAAAAAATATCAGCACTGGCACTGCCAGATAGAAAAAAATGCATGGATATTGTTGGCCAACACAAAAATTAAATTTCAAATCTTAGAGAATTGGAATATCCTAAGATAAAATTAAATGAAGTTGTCTAGGCACTAAGTCTAGTCAAGAATAATCTACAGAAGACCTTGTACATTTGATTAATTATCATATCTGGTTTCTAGTAAGTATCGTCTCATCCTGCAGCTTACATATCTCGTGAGAATTTTCTTTGTGCATTCTAATTTTGGTGACACAATCGACTGCTTCGAATTCGATGCTTGTGTATTGCCAAAGTAATCGATAAAAGCCTTGCCTCAACATTTTTATGACTACACTTTAATGGACAGTTTTAGTTCTCAGAATTTTTTTGCATTTATGACTAATGATAGTTTTTGTGTCTAGTGCACAGAAGTCCATTATGTAATTAAAGCAATAAAGTTCATTCTGGCTGCTTAGTTAGCAATTATTATGCATACGTTACAGGCCATAAATAATTCTTTTTGGGAATAAAGTGCTTGCACTGTTGGCTATTTTTCATTCTTCTGCGGGATGGTTTGGTTGGTTGGTAGGAGAAAAAAGTTTGCGGATGGCGGTAAATAGGGATAGTGAGTGTCAGTTTCGGAAGGCCACCCGCAGTGTGTGCATAAACTAATTGTTCAAGTATTCAGGAAAGGCTGGAAATATTTTCTGGTGAATTGTAGAGAGGGATAGTCATAGTTAATAATATCCTTTCACCACCGCATTACTTTCAAGTGACTGAGCCTAGTGGAGTAGATAAGAGCATTGTGCCCGCGTATGTGTGTGTGTGTGTTTGGGAAGATGCAGAATGCGGATGATGATGAGGGAGAGAGCTGAATAATAAGGAACCATTCATAGAATTCTGTTCTGACTGGCTTTACGTAAACTATAAGTAAGGATTAGGATGTGAAAGAGCATCGGTCGGACGGAGTCTCCCAGTCTGGCTGGCACCGAATTTCAGTTTTCTGTTTCTCTTGTCTGATCTGCTGATCTTCCCCACAGCAGACACAGACACAAGAAGAGATCCGCATCCTCTTAGCCGCTAAATATCTGTATTCTTAGCATTGGACTTTTCTTGGTTTTGTGGGCTCCGTCTCGGCAGTAGCTACAAAGTTCTAGGCTACATGCATCTTCCTAAATTACATTTCGTCCCATGCACACTTTGCACACACATTGCTTGGATATTAGAGAGCTTTAGATCTGTGCTCATCCACGGACACTACATCCACAGCGTCTCAATAATAAACAAAGACATATTTATTCCATTCACCATCAGCACGACTGAATTGAGTTGTGTGCAAGTGTAGCCAAAACTAAGTCCTCCTCCCTCATGTCATGTCATGTATCTGTAGAATGTGCGAGCATGTTAGAGGGAGATGGCCATATGCCCCTACGTAGTACGAGTACAACTATGTAAACTGTGTAATGGCTATTTGGCAGCATGCTCTCTACTCGTCCAGTTTGTTAATGTACATTCGTATGGATTACATTTGGAAAAGAAACCCTAAATTCGTTTGAAGACAAGTTAGGAAGATAAAGTGAGGGAAAGAGAGGAAAAGGGAAGATGTAGAGGATGTAAAGTTACAGCTCCTCTGCCTCACTCTCTCTCTCTCTTTTCAATTCATTCAACATTCGTTTTACGATTTTCTCCTTTTTCTTTGATTCAACTTGTCGTGTCTCCTTCCTGTAGTGTCCTTCTGTCAGAATTTCTTTTCTTTCCTCCGGCAACAGCCCTCCTCCGGCTCCTTACATCCAATCTCCATCTATACTGCGCACTAAACCATTCTACCTATCAAGCAACTCTTTCAGATAATCCACATTAAACTACTGCTACCCACTACTATCTGTACTGCCACCATAATAATAATATTAGAGGATTGCTACATTACATTGCTACTACTCGCCACGCCACTAGTCTCCTCTCTGCACTTAACTTTAGTGAATTGGAAAATTCTTTCTCCTTACTCTTCTGCTGTGAAGCCAAGAATAAATAGCTTTTTCCAAAAATTGCTAGAAAAACATTCTTCCTTTTTAAGGTTAATGCCTTTTCCCTTCAACTCCGTCCTGCAACGTCGTAGAAAAGCAAATGGTGGCAATGCTTTTCCTCTTTAAAAAGTAACGTTGCTATTAAACGTTGCTATAAAATAGCGAAAAAAGCATAAAAAGGTGATATTTCCATTCCTGAGATCAAGTTGTAATTCTTTTCTTAAAGTTTTTATTTTTAGTTTCCCACACTTGCTTCGACAATGTTGCATGCATGCTAAACTCCCAAAAGTTTCTCTTGGATCCGCAGAAAAAGTTTCCTTCCTAAAAGAATTGGAATGTAAATGCTCTTTTTTCTTTTCTAATCGCACCTAGGTATTTATATATAACAATAGCCCACTCACTCACTCACTACCAGCCCGATCAGAAATCGGTCAACAGGAACACGCTGTGTATTTCAGCAGGGAATTCGATGCTGAAATTTTGGACGGGGCCTACAGACATTACTCAGCAGGCATTTTCCTGCTGAGCAATTACCGTCCAAAAAATGAGAACGAGCGGACTCC
>JABASI010005405.1:0-12361 GCA_019776505.1 Tomocerus nigrus
GTTTGTGAATTTGTTTGCTAGAACAAAGAAATAATAATTTCATTGATGTTCAATGAACTAAAAAAAGAACATGTAAAAACATTTTTGTGATCACCTAATTATTACGTTTCCTTAGGCTCTAGCTCCACTATCCGAAAGATAGTTTACTCCCATCGTATCTGCTCAGGAGTTGAGTTAACTCTCAATATTCAACCCTGCTTCATTGGGTAGTTAACCTGCGAGTAGTCACAGTCAGCCGTGTCGTGCACGTTACTATAGGAAAATTGAACGATCTTTAGTTTAGTACTCCTCGGAAGATAACGGGGGTTAAAGGGAGAATAATGAACATGCCTAACTTGGGTTAACATTTTAACTCAATTTCACCAAATTATTCTACTCGAATAGAGCCTAGAGGAGCTCTGCTGTTATACAAAGAATGTCATTATTGTATTTATTCTGACGCAAAGTAAGTCGTACGTAGGAAATAATAAGGAGGTTGCATAGTCATGCACACCCCACCCCACTACTACATCAGTTACATTTTTAATCTAACACAATTTTTAAGTAGGTAAATCATTTTTCCATGAGATTTTTCTTCCCGGCAATTAAGCCAACATATTATGTCAAACCTTTATTCAAAATAATGTAAACTATAGCAATACTTTGGATTTGTACGCTTTTAGTCAAAGATTTTAACATGTTTCAGCAGAAGGTAAAGCGTGTAGTAATCAAAACGACATTCAAAATTGCAAATAATAAGCCCTTCGGTTGAAACGGATTTAATTTAACAAAATTTTTCAAGTGGGTAAATCGTTTATCCAAGAGATTTCTCTTTAAGTATAGAAACTAGCATAGGTATTCCAAAATTTTGGTTAAAAATAAAGCAAATTTTATTTATTTTTTACATTCAAAACTTTATTACTCGCTTACTTTGACAGCATAGTGATTAAAATGCCACTATGAGATTACGTTTAAAAATCATGATATAGTCATTTCATAATTATTAATTTTTATTAAAATCAATCAAAAAAATATTTTTGCTTAAGTTCAACAGAAGATATATTTTTACCATGCGATGTGTAACTAGGTCATTCTAGGAATGTATTTTGACTCATACAAAGAAGAATATGTACCTGATAATGGGGAAAATTCCTTTTAAATTATTTTTTGGTAAAATAGAAAATCAGAAGAACAAAAATAATACATCGACCCAATTTTACTATTTCAACATAGACACAGAATTAAGATTGTAATATAAGAAATTACAATAAAGAGTATAAAGAAAGATTATAAGATTGCATATATAAGACATAGAAAACCACGTTCGCTCTGTTTCCCTAAATCAACTATAATACACTATCATCGACTTTACCGAGTGCATCTTGGTTATCATTTCGCAAGTTTGTAATTGATCTGTAATAAATATTACTTCGTTATAAATTTAATAATAATAATATATTATTGGCAAGTAAATCTAAGGAGAGAATTAGGGATTGCACCTATTATATAGAATGCACGACTAACTATATACCTATATACTATGATGATTACCTATTTCAATGAACCTTATGATTACCTCAATCTTTGATATAAATAATTTGTAAAATACCTAAATAATTTGCAATTGAAATTTAAATCCCCATGGACGCAATAAATTCCCTAAGGGGTACAATTTTATCTTTTGTTTGGCCAAAACATTGCTTGAAATCAGAAGTCCCCCTGGGGGTCTAATTCGTAATATACGGTAAATACTTAGGCATGAAGCGTTACAATATTTAAACATAATATCGCTTACATTTGTTTTATAAATGACTTTGCTTTGACTTTTTGGAATTCTTAACATCAATTTGTTAATCATGTTTATTTAATTTTAATTTGACCTTCCAGTTGTTTGAGTTGACGGCAGACGCAAGTTTGAACATGCTAAACGATCAGTGGTGTACAGCTGTAAGATTCTTGGAAACGTACTTTGTTTTCGCAAGCGTCCTCATCTTACTTGCCATTTGTTTGGAGAGGTAAGTTTGTTTAGTCTTCTCTTTTCACTGCACAATTTTCCTTGTTGTTAATTATGTGTACCATGTCTATACATTACGCTATTTATTCAAGCGTCTGCGTCTCTCACAATTCTGAATCATCGAATTATTATGGAGTGAATACAGTTAATCAGGTTCAACCGTGTACAGTACAGTGCATATGGTAATTATTAGGAGTGTTCTATTATTAAATTGATATTTCCCATGCTTAGAATTTACTTAGTATTACAATCCTGATGAGGCAAGACGGATTCTCGAATTTACATTGTCAAATCGGATGTAGCAATATCTGATTTGAGCACTTTTTACGTGATAGCCTCTGAAATATATTCGAGTTACTAGGTTGGGTCTAAGCATTACTATTTGCATTTTTGCAATTAAAATAAATAAAGTGATAAACACATTGGTGTACCTATTTATGACGTTACATATTATAGTTTAACCACGCACTCACTCTTGATTTAACAGTCGTTACCATTCCCAGTGCAAATAGCTGAAATCAACCCCAAATTTGGACTTGAACTACTTCAACTGCCAATTTTGGCATGCTTTTAATGAAAATGTACAATTCTGCAAAGATTTCTCATGCAGAATTTTTCCAGATTCGATTAGGAAAATACTCCATGGCATGGCTCTACTATAGGTGGTTGATGAGCAAATGAATATTACGTATTCCAATTTGTCATACTCTCATACTAATGGGGACTTCCACTCCACAACGTGTCACCGGGTCGCTCTTTAATAATCCTAAATATTCTTACGGTTTCGTCATCTTGCGACAGGTCTTTGCTCAGTTGAATCGGTTATACTGTGCAGTTGATTGAGATATAACGTTTAATTGAATCGGTTATACTGTGCATTTGATTGAGATATAACGTTTAATTGAATCGGTTATACTGTGCATCTTGTGCAAGAGTGCATATAATTGGGATATAGTTTGCAATTGAATCACTGTATATACTATGGATTTGATTTGGGATAAAATGTTTAATTGAATCGGTTATACTGTGCATTTGATTGGGATATAATGTTCAATAAAGGATAGAATGTCATTTATTTTAATTGCAAAGTAATCGGTTATAGTACTGTGCAAGAGTGCAGTTGATTGGGATGTAGTTTGCAATTGAATCGGTTATACTACACAATTAATTGAGATATAATGTGCAGTTGAATCGGTTATACGGTCAGTTGGTCCGACTGCCCAAAGGATTAGAATATGACCAACTACTTTATTACGATTATTTAGGTAGTACAAGCTTTAATTACCTACAACCCATCTTTCTCTGACAGTTATTTATTTTTTTTACAGTAGCACAGTTACAAAGTTACAAAACGGAAACGAATTCTCAAACTGAATTTAGTTATTGTTCTTGGAAAGTCTTTACCTATGCCAATGAAGTTCCCCTTTTCATGCCACTTCAATGACATCCAACATTATGTGATCTTTTACAGCGACTATTAAGTGTACACACATAATTTCAGAGAAATCCACCTTATCAGTTATTCCTTTCAGTGGTAGACATAAAACGAAGCACAAAACTATCCCTATAAGGCAACCATTTCAATCAGTGCTTAGTTCGCAGAACTTCAAATAGATTAACAAAATTAGTTTTATTATATAGTTTGCGAATTTGGGTACCTATACTACTAGCTGTATGCATTACTATTTGCTGTGGTCTGGGAAAGATGTAATGATTGATGATACATCGGTGTCGACGTACATCATAATATAGTTACCTCGTCCCTGTTACACAAAAGTGGCTCCTATGTACGTCAGTAACTAAACTACACCACGACTTGTACAAGTGAACAACCTTCAATTAATTTATAAGTAGGCAATATCCTCAAAATCTCAGTTCGTATATTCCAATCCGTCTGCCTGGAACTGAGGCACTACAAAGAACTGTTAATTTGATTATTGGAATACCAATGGCAGAAGATTTTGTGAGAATGATGAGCTCAATGATATACATGCCAGGCCCGGACACCGCGAAATAATATTTTATATGTATTATATCTCTACTATACTTATAAAGATATTCGCGGAGAAATAAGCGATTTACTTTAAATGTTAAAAGCGTATGAACAGTAAATGATTACCTAGATTTAAAATGGACTTTATGAGGACTATGCTCTAAAAATGTCTCGTGAAACACCCATATTTAAAATTGTGGAAATCTTATAATAGAAAATGAGTTTTGAAAACAATTTTTGGTTGGAATTTTGCAATAAAACAGAAAACCCCAGAAATGTTGGGCTTGCACTGAGCCTAACGTGTTTTTTGGACAGGATGTCCAAAAAGTTGCCGTAAAGTCCTATAGTCGATGTTTATATCCGCGAATCACATACGGGAGACTAAGATAGTGAAAATTTTTTATATTTTCCTTATCATACTATACATTCAATTTAATCCCATACAAATGTAGCTAGAGAGTATGGGATTAATAAATTTTCTAATAATTTCTAATCGTCGAATTTCTGTATTGGGGATTCTTGTGGATCGTTTATGAACTAGAAGCGGTGGGAACACTGTTTTTCAACCCAGTCGGATATAGGTAATCCGAGAAGGCAATGTTCCCTTTCCCACCACTTTAAGCTTGTTGTCCAGAGACCGCAAGGATCGCCAGTATCAGTAAAGACATTCTACTATTGCATTGGTTAGAAAATGTATTTGGACATTATCTTATTTTTATACTACATTTCGCGTTTTTTATTGAAATCTATTTATCTCCTAGCATCAGCATAAATATTACATAACAACCTGGTCCCCCTAGGTATATAATTACATAAAGTGATAATAATTGAACTTTGGTTATCGTAAAGTCAAAAGTCCTCTACGTAAGAAAATCATACACGGTACAATACCTAATCGCCTACTATAGCCTACCCTTTTCTTCGAAGTTTAACGATTTCATATTCAGCTCTCAATTCAAAAAACTTAACAGTGCGCAAGACAATGTATTTCACTGTAATACATTACATAATAGATGAAAATGAACACAATATACCTAATCTGGATAATAGATTCATGATGGCCAATACAAATATGTATTAGATAATAGATTTTCAATTATATTCAGCAAAAAATGTAAAAAATAATATATCAATATATTATATCGCATTAATGGGCTTCTTAGTGATTAGCTAGAAATCAATGTGTTGCGTAGTTGCCTTACAACAGGTAGCCGATTGGCATATTCTTAAAAAATATTTTATTTTTTCGCCTGGTATGTATGTGTTCCGATAAAAATCACTTGTCAGTGTAGTATTTATTATGTTGCTAACCATTATAGCTATCAACAATTAAAATGTACAAATTATTTTGAATGACTAGATACTACGCCGTCGTTTATCCTGTTCATTCGAGAGTTCATATGACGGAACATCGCACGTTTCGAGTGTTGCTCTTTGTGTGGACCATTCCTTTTATTGTGGCTGCTCCAAATGCCTATCCTGCAAATGCTACACCACATTATTTGTCATCGGAATATGGAGCATTTGATAGATTAACCTGCTTCGACAAGTAAGGACAGTAATTTAATTACCAACGCTTTCAACATATATTGACACATTTGTAAGATTATAACTTAATCTTTGAAGAGGTACTTAATTCTCCCAGGTTCCCTCCTACTACCTAGGTACAGTGTCCAAAGAATGACTGTAGCGCCATTTGTAACAGAATATAATGTAGAACTGTTACAAATGTATATGCATATTTATCACACACGGATAATTTCAATAGGTTGCCTCCTTGTAGTGGCCGCTAATTTGAAGTGTGACTTATAATTGTATAAGGACCACTTCTTGCCCACGGGTAATTCTACTAGGTTGCCTCTTTTTAGTGGCGGCTAATTTGACGTGTGACTTAAAATTGTATAAGGACCACTTCTTGCCCACGCGTAATTCTACTAGGTTGCCTCTTTTTAGTGGCGGCTAATTTGAAGTATGACGTATAATTGTATAAAGACCGCTCCTTGCACATGGGTAATTCTACTAGGTTGCCTCTTTTTAGTGGCGGATATCTGTAATTTCAAGGGTGCGTTACAATTTTATAAGGAGCACTTCTTACACACGGGTAATTCTACGAGGTTGTCTCTTTTTAGTGGCGGCTAATTTGAAGTGTTACTTAAAATGGTATAAGGACCACTTCTTACACACGGGTAATTCTTCGAGGTTGCCTCTTTTTAGTGGCGGCTAATTTGAAGTGTGACTTATAACTGTATAGGTATAAGGAGCACTTCTTACACACGGGTACGATTACATAATTTTGAAGTCTGACTAAAAATTGTACAGATATAGAGACCACTTCTTACACAAGGGTAGCTTATCTACTCGGCTGCCTCTTTTTAGTGGCCACTAATTTGAAGTGTGACTTATTGTATAGGGAGCACTTCTTACACAGGGGTAAGTCTTCGAGGCTCTTCTTAGTCGCGGCTAATTTGAAGGGTGACTTATAACTGCCTATATAACAATCATGACCTTAATTCTGAATATGAAACCCTTTAGGAAAAAACGGTTTAGTATCGTCGTCGTGCTATTATAAAAATTATAGTCGTTCTCAGTGTCATTTATATATTTTCCTTATTAATTTTAGGCATTTATTATTTGAACTAGACAGCGCCCGCACAAATAAAGACATGTTACAAAAACAATGGTCATTTTACGAATAAAAAAGTTATTTAGACTTCACAGATGAATGTCATTGTCATGACTCATTTACATTTATAGTTTACTAATTTTCTTAAGTCACTGTCATTAGTAATGCACAGGAATGAAGAAAATGTTATTCTTATCAGTGTGATACTAGTTTTTTATATACTATTATAGCTTGAGACTTCTTAAAACTTAATAAACTATTGCAAAACGGATAAAAAACATTCAGGGAAACCTATCTAATAGCACTGTCTCGCTCTATGATTTGAGAGCGAGACAAGACAACCATTGCTGAATAATGCAGCAACATCGCTAAGCGGAATCGGAATAATCAAAAATGATGCCGAAAAATACATGAACTATTACTCCGATCTACTATGCGCAATAAATCGTTAGCTCCAATGAGTAGGTAGTAGCTGAAACCCAATTTTAACCATTGCTACATTCTGAATAAGGGTCTCTTATTTAGGAGTCTTGTGATGTTTAATTGTTGCATAATATTATTTGCTCTCAGTTTTTCCGATGACTTCCGCCGGTACTACTACATGTTCCTGTTTTTCTTCATGTATTGCATTCCATTGTTCTTCATTGTCACAACATGCTTTTGCATCACTCGGGTCCTGATGAAGAAAACCAGTCTGCATACAAGAAATGATCCAAGAGCCCTAAGTTTGGAGATTCAAAGACACAAAGTACCAAATCTTAAATTATGCTTCTTATATCTGTACATTTTTTTATATCCAATTTTTTAGTTTAAAAGCATTTAGCTAAATCGCTGTTGGGATTTTATTCACAACTAAAAAATTACAAATAAGGCGAATACATAAGTTGGTAGTAACTGTAGGTAGATAGATTTTATTTGTGTCTCTTGAATTCATTCACTACTCACTAATTACACACTACTTTAATTCATACTTTCTATAAACTACTATACGCCAAATTAACTCAAAAATGAAGTTAATGCATTAATATTTATTTCTTGCTATAAAATAATATTTTCTAATTTTCTAATATACTATACACAAATAATTTATTTACACCATTACGTCCCATTAGGATACAAAGAAATTTCCGTACTTATCGGCCAGCTTAAAAAGTAACACTCCAGTAATCATAAGAGCCACCTAGATTAGCATGAGAATTAAACGAGTGTTTTATAAAGAATATTATGTTGAAAATGGCAAATATTAATTTTTATTTTACTCGTACCTCAGAATATCGAATAGTAAGCATTACAAGAACTAAAGAACAGCCCTTTACAATTACAAGTTGAGGAACATTCTGAAGGCTTCATTAAACATTCGTGAAGACCTGAAAATTTTTTAACCTATTAAATACGATTTAAACAACCTGTGTGGACTTTCATGATTTCATTTACTAGTTAATTCTGCGAAGTCAGGATTTATTAAGAAAAGAAATACTCGTTGCTCAATTATCGTCCCGTTGTGTATGCCAAAGTTCTTTCTTTTATACAAACAGATATGGCTTCATTCAATCATAATAGTAGTCAAAACATATTATATTATCATTCTATGATGCTGTTGAATGGAATTGGTGGTGAGTTGTGCTTGTGCCTCTTCATTTTTTCATTTTCTGGTGTGCAATCAATAAAGAAGTTGTATGAGACAGACAAATCCTAAAAATAGTTTGTTTTGGTAGTGGGCGTGGGAGGGAACTCTTACTAAGATATGAACTTGTGCTTTTGCTGACTATGGAAACATTGAACTATTTGCAATATTATACTATTTGCAATATTATACTATTGAACTATTTGCAATATTATACTATTTGCAATATTATACTATTGAACTATTTGCAATATTATTATATGCAATATTTCTGATTTTGCACATGATTGACAAGTAGATTTTTATGCTTATTTATGTTTCTAAAATATTTTTAATGCGAATGAGAATTTCGAAAAAATGTCCAGGTGTCCTTCAAACAAGTTGCACATATACAACATGCTTTTTATGGGCTAATTTCAATTTAGAATGTAGTACGTGTACTAAATACCCGAATTCCGTGGGTTTGGCACAAAAGTACAAACTTGAACGGAAACACAGCTCAAATTTCAACCATATGTATAAATAGAAATGAATTTTGATGGTTTCCTCCTCCTCAAAGTATTTCCTGCAACGAATAACAATTCTTTAGGTCTTTATGGTTTGCTTTTTATTTATTCAGGTTGCCAAAATGGTTTTGGTGATTATCTTGACTTACATTGTGTGCTGGAGTCCATACTTCATTGTCACAATCATTACACAGTTGCAAGCTGAAAATTTCCTTGAGAAAGGACATTACTTTTTTACTATGCTCTGCATCAACATATTGTGTTTTTTAAATTCCTGCATTAATCCTCTGATCTACCTAATCATGAGCACAAGATTCCGCAAGGTAAGTAAATAGCCTTCATTTGTACAAATATTATGGCAGATATTGTACATTTATTTGTACAGATATTATGCATTTCAATTGTATTATGAAATGATGAGATTTTTGTATGCATAGGGTTTCATTGGCGTAGTTCAATGGATTTGCTTCTGTTCCACAAAGCAAAACTTTCGTCCAGAAAATAGCCCTTTGTCTTTTAGACAATCAAGTCGTCAAACGTACACAAGGCAAACAAGTTGTAATTTGTACCAGCGTCAAATCAGCAACTCTAATGAGCGTTGCCTGTTAAAGCTGCCTGAAATCGAGATTCAAAACAATGCAGATCCTGCACATCCATCTGTTCATTACATGTCTATTGGCCAAAAGGTAATAAACTATTCGGAGAAAACATGTGTCATATCTTATGATGTTCGATACTGATACCTTTCCAATTTCTTTGCGTTTGTTGTTTCTGCAATTTTTATGGCTTCTCAGAATGTTTTTGTATAGGAAACTTTGTGGGACTAAAACTGTTTATATAATTCTAAATACCTAAATTGAATTATAAGCAACTATTAGTAATACTACGAAAGTTTTGAATAACGATAATATCCAACTTTGGTTCAATACAACGGAAATTTAATAAATCATTGCTATATGGATAAATTTCATGGGCTTCTCTGAAAATAGGAAAATTTATTCTTTAATTTTATTCATTGGAAAAATGCTCGACCCTAAATGGCTTTAATTTCCTTTGCATTTTAAGATTTTCGCAAAGCTCAATTTATGTGAAATAAAATTCAGACTAAAAACATAATGTGTTTATTTGTAATAGGTTTGTAAGTGTTCACTTTGTCATTCAGACGATATTCCACGGAACGTTACCGTGAGCGTCAATGGAGGAGGTAGTAGTTCTGTATCAACGCAGCTAATCCCATTGAGGGCATTACAAGGAACAAAAGAGAACGCTCTTTCTCCCGAATCCTCGCCTAAATTGGATGCAACTTCCGAAGTGTAGTTGCTTTCGTCATGATTATATAATATATGTTATAAAATACTTTATCGCATGAGAAAACAGTATTTTGTAAAATATATACCTAATGTACATATATTATGTGAATATCAGTATGACGCGGAGGTTTCCTGTGTTTATTATTTGATATTGATTGGAATTATGTCTACCATATTTTATGAAGCTTATACTGTTAGTTCTTAATTTCAAGAAAACTCTTTACAGATACAGAATGTACTATATGTTCATTATATTGTAAAAAGTTTGGAAATAATGGACAAAATTAAAAATGTCCAAAATATTTATTTATTTATTTGTCATTAGATTTAGTAATAATTTGAGATGCTTGTTTATGTGATTTAGGGATAAATCGTCTAAGGCAGTTAGGCATTGCGGAACTGCTGCAGACGATTTCTCCGGATATTTATGTTTGTTTAGGATACAATACATTCTACAATGATCAAAGGCATTTTAGAAGCCATAGAAAAATCTCAAATTTTGTATAGGTTACAAACGATGGTACTTACGCAGGATTATTATTATTTATTTATTGAAATTATTGAATTTATTGAAATAGAGGATAATATTTGCATTTAGGCCTCATAATATAAATTGTATTTATATTTGGAGGCCTAAAATATAATAGGTAATATAAATACGTGTACTAGAACGTGTATGAAATATTCCCTTAAAATAGTTACCTACATGTCAAATGCCAATAGCAATTATCCATGTAGAAAGATTATCAAAAGCATTACTTCAAAGACATTCACGAAAACTGGAAATTATTTACTTACATATGTACGGGACTTCTTGTTCTCTTTTCAGTATTATTTATACCTAATCGCTACTTTTCACTATTCTCTAATAGAAGATAATAAATGTTAAGCTATCTAACAGAGTACCTACCTACGTTCTGTAACAATTATATAAATACTTATTGCTAATAAGAATCAGTGATACGTAAATTTATCCACGCTAAGAGATGTTGTCAAAGGCTTTTTAAACTTGGAGAAAACACGTTGAGAACTTCAGTATATTATCACCAGCCAACTGCCATAGATCATTCATCCAAAGAATTCTTTCTATCTTGTAGGAACTTTGAGCATTAGCTAATTAGATGGTTTCCAGGTAATTCGAATTATAATTCTCGTAATCAGGAATATACGTTGTTAATAATGTAAATTGCAATACTGCCTTTTCGAATGGAAAACGTTCGTTTAGGACTTTATTTACTGACAAATGAGCAACTTTAATTAACATAAAAGATAAACCTTTGAAAGTCATTTGTTGTTTTGAATATCTCAAACATATTGAGTTATTTCGGGGAAAATTTTACTTTACATTATTCCATAGAACGTCTATTTATTAGGATATGATTTGACTATATGATATTTACGTAGACGTTAGATACTTACTCTTTCTCTCTTTTTGTTTTGACATCTTTTTATCCGCGCATTTCATGTGAATCATGTCTCCAAAATCCTTAGTTCCTATTTATATTTAATTCTGCATTAATCTTCGCAGTCGAATTATTTTGAAAGAAAGTGGATGTTCACGAGTCTTAAGGCTAATTATAAATATTCATCCTTGTTTTCCTGTCGTCAATAGCATAATTATATGTAAATTTCTTATTTTAGTTTGTACGATGACTTGTTTGAATGGTTAATCTTTCAGAAGTTTAATAAGGAATCTAACATTGCATTGTAAAAGAAACATTTTAATTCCTAATTTGCCAGTTTCATACAATTAATTCTGTCCAAAGACAAGTAAAATAAATCTTTGAAATTATTTTTCCTTTAGTTATGCACTGGAAATTAATTTACTTAATACAAATGTATTTATTTAATTTGCCATAATTCTTCCGTCATAGACTGAAGGATTGTGATTATTATTTAACTCAACTTTTTCCCTGCTTATTTGATGAAATATATTTATAAAAAGGGTCTAGCCCCCAGTGGCGGATCTACGCACCTGCGAAACCTGCGGCGCAGGGGGCCCCACGGCTAGGGGGCCCCGCGCTTGAAGGCGCCAAAAAATTATTCTGTATTGCTCATACTCACATCGGTTTCTTAAAATACCAAACAATTTCGCGCTTCGCGCGATTATATGCCATTTTTAAGTTATTTTTGACTCACATTTGACAAAAAAACCTAAATTTTTCGTGCTGTGTGTATATACTGGGCTAGCCATATATATGTAGACAAAGGATATTCTCTCAAGCTCCTAAACGGAGGCTGCTACCAAAATAAGGTGACCACCTTTCGAAAGAAGACATTTGCAACAAAATATGCTGTAACAACGTTTTTAT
>JABASI010005406.1:0-12360 GCA_019776505.1 Tomocerus nigrus
TTTATAAGTCTTCTTTCTCCGCCTATTGTTAACCCAGAGTAAATTAATGAGAGAAAATGGGAAATTCTGGGGCACTAACACTAAGCATTGTGCTTGCTCTACATTGTTTCTACCTTATGCATGAGTATGAGTATAAAGTTTTCAACCAAAGGACAAATGAATGTTGGCAGTCGCTATCAAAAGGATAAATGTTCTAATACTTTCAGAATCAAATATGTACGGGCATCAAGAAAGCATATCAATGCTAAATTGCCTCGTATGAATAATTAATGAAGATCAGTGTCCTATTATGCCTTTCAATAGGAAGTCCCTTATTGTTCTCCGCATGTTTATATATCAGGAAGGAATTCATATTTTATCATTAGCTTTTTCGGTTTTCATTCTCGACTGACGATGAAGTAGCGGGTTATTGCAATAGAAATCCCTCCTGGTAGGTCAACTCCATTTTCTACCTTTTCCAACTCGACAAAAGTTCTTTGTCTACTAGTAATGAAACGATCTCAATTGATAAGATCTTTACCTAAAGCACAATTTAATTAAAATCTAGTTGGGTTCGGATTCAGAATGATGTTGTTTTCTGTAGTTATGTAGTCGTGAGTGAGTGTGCAGCGCGTGCATGTAATGTAATGCCTACACACTTGCACACAGTTCACCTGGCCCTTTGAAACTCTTTCAAAGTTTTTTAATTTAGAAGATTTAATCACACTGGCATGGCATCGTTTTCTGTAGCGGAGAGTAACTCGTTACCATTGTGTTTCATAGCATCTCACTTTATTCGCCTAAAGCATCCCGGCTGAATAGAAACTTTATTTACAGCTTCTTCCGTCCCTCTCTTTCCCCAAATCCAATATGTTTAAACTTTACCGGTCCAGATCTGACTTTTTTATTTGCCGAAGTTAAACTGGATTTCAATGTAATTTACATGAGTATAGAGATACAGTTTTTTATTTTTGGTCTTCCTACCTCTAGGCACTTACTATTTATCTGTAGATTGCTGTAACTCGAGTAAGAATTTGATGTAATTGTCAGACACTAGCTGGAATTTAAGTAGTTCCTTCCTTGCTATGTCGTATTAGGTGGAACACCCACAACAGGGTATTTGGGTTGGGTTCATTAAGTACGAGTCGACTAAACCTAGCCATTAGAATCTCATTTTACCTGCAACCTTAATTACCATAATATGCTGGAGAGTGTTAGCCATGTAATAATAGGGCTGTTAACTTATTACCTAAGCATTTCCCATAGTATAGGGCTGAAGATACACTTAGCTATATGTATTAATGGGCGCAATTAAGTTGCTTAGAATCATCTGTGTCAATATTTTACTAAATTCTGCCTCACTATTTGAATTAACTAGATGAAAGGAGAAAAGTGTGTTTATGTAATGCGTAGGTAGTTTTGAATTGACTATTAGCTAGCTTGTGTGCAATGTGTGGAGGATAGTATACCCACTACCCACTTTTACGATGTCGAGAGAAATCCAATTTCGGATTTTGATTATTCATGCCGCAGGATGTTATACTAAAAGCTCAAGCATTTCAGATCTTGTGTTTGTATTGCAAATAATATAGGTAGTGTGTCCATGCATAAAAGCACGACTAATTAATATTATAAACTCGTAATTGCATTAAACTCGTTAATGTTCGTCTTCTTTCCATCAGCATAGGTACCCCGTTATTTAAAGCCATCATAAGGACTAATCTATGGAGCTCATTAGTACTTAGAGCACTTTAGTAACATATGCTAACTGTTTATTTGCCCAGGATAAATATTCGTTGGAATGGACTTACTGTCACATTGTTAAACTATCTATTCATTTAGTAAATACCGAGGATGTACAAATTCGTGAATGTTAAATAAAGCAAACGCAAAAGGAACTAATTTATTCGTGACTGCATATAAAAAATATAAAAGTAAGCAGTGTCTTTGCAAGTCTGTGCTAAGTACTAGTGATCTACAACGTTCATTCCTATGATTTTAGGCATCATACCAATTAATAAAATCATACTAGAACCAATATTAGACTAGTGGGGCAAACAATCTGATAACTTTCTCAAATCATCACTTCCAAGTTTACTTTTCGAACAATAGTAATTATTGGCCTGAAAATGTAGCAGCATATTTACGAGGCTTGAAAAGTAAACTCATTTGTAGGATTAGCTGAGAGAAAGTTAAACAGAAAATGATTCAAATGAATTCAAGTACTAGTCGCTTAGCAGTGCATAATAGGAAGCCATTGAAACAAGGCATTTATGTTCCATCGTGTGGAATCATTCTAAATGTTTGCGGTTTCCTTCCTTTCATTTGCTGATTGAGAAACTGAAATCAGAACGGCAATTTGATGTTTTTTCTATGCGATAAAGTTTTAAAGTCTTCAGTGACGATGTATTGTGTGCCACCAGACGCAAAAGAGAAAAGAATGTAGCTATTTTAGCTGAATAATTAAATTCATTAATTTCCTCTCGAAAAAGAAGCATGAGGAGGGAGGCATTCAATTAAATCCTTAAATTACACAGTGGAGATGAATTCATTCTACTATACTCTCAAAAACAATGAGCTAGCTAGCAGTAGCAGAGTTGATTTGAAGGCAGTTGGAATAGGAATGAGACTGAAGAATTAATTGAATAGCTTCCTTGGCATATACTTTCCTATAGTTTCTTTCCGGTGTAAAGACAGGGACAGGGCAAGTCGTCGTCGTGAACATGAACGCGTCTCTACTTACTTCTGCTATGTCAGAGTGAAATAATACAAAAAAGAATATGAATTACTAGCCTGTAGAAGAATGTTCAGTAATTTCATCCAATGATTCACTTTTCACATTTTTCCTGACTTTTCGCTGAGCTAAGCCATCTTTCTGCAGCTCTTTCGCCAGCAGCCCTAGCACAGGACTTAATCTCGCTGAATGTGATGCAAGGGAAAGCATTTAATATTTTCTACTACTAACAATAAGTAGATAGATACATCCGTAGTTCTACTTTCTACTAAATACATAGGAAGCTAGCATTTTTTCACAGTATCAGCAATGAATATTTAATTCGACGCTCTTAATTCACTGCATCTCATTGCCTGAAATTGAAATATTTCTGAGGGCGCATTTTCATGAATTGTAATTCTTATCATGACACTTCTCAACGTTTTAATAAATAGCAAAGTTTCATTATGACCGGATGACCTATGAAAGAATTATTGAATTTTATGACTAACTGTATACTACATTTCGTTGTGTGAGCACGTAACGTTGATAAAACATTCGTAGATACAGATAAAGCGTTTATTACCATTATGTGCATGCACTGCGCACTCGTTATCAAATTCATCATTAAATTATCTTTTAGTAAAGAGTATGATAACCCTTTCCATTGCCATTTGTTAATTAACCTTTAGGGAAAGTTTTCAGATTCCAAAATTCCATCTGCATATTAAAAGATAAGTGTAGATATAAATAGTTTCAAAAATAACTCTGGGGACTGGGGACAAAGAATTGGCGAGCAACAACGAAATAGTGAATGATGGATGAGCAGTAAGAGCCCGGCCACACAATTCCATTAAAAGCATGAAAATCTGACCGATATGAAATTGTTCTCTACTGTGAATATAATAGCTGATTCTTTACAGAAAGCGTTAGTGTTACATTTGACATCTGTTCAACATTCAATTCACTCTTGACGATTCATGATATTCAAAAGGAATCTATCGGTCCTTTTGTGTCCTGCCTAATATGCAGGGAACTGAGTGAGCTCAATGAGTTGCTATACTATCTTTCATTTGCCATCAAAACAGGCGCTGATATCGTGCCATGCCATGTCAACTCAAGAGATGAGAGACGAATTAATGAAACAACAACAGTTGACTTTCACACGAAATGATAAAGTGAACTTTTGGGCATTTACTTAACGATGTCATCATTGTGTAGCCGACTGCTGACTGCTGACAACGACAACGAATTCAACGCAGAGCCTATTCTTGTGAACATTGAAACCTAATTTAGTTCCGCTGCAGACTTCATCTGCCTTTCTAGCCCCGACTTCCTATTCCTAATATAATAATGTAGTATATACATACTATATTTTACCAACTACATTTTGATTCGGAATTCGGATGATAATACTGTGATGGTGTGATAATGGCCATTATTAGATAACTATACTTACGTGGTAAGAACAGCAATTGGATTGCACGAAGGCTCGTTGCTTAATGCTTACTCTTTCGGCCTAAAAGTAATTATTTATTAACTATCTAATGAATAGATACCTAGCTGGTACCCTCACACTATTGTAACTTGTTAAAAATTAAATAAGTAGGTACCTACGTATATGTATCGTCGATTTATACAATTTATAGCACTAGGAAGTTCAGGCACTCTGCGAAATCCCCTTCAATGTTGTATTGCAAATTCCAATTTTCATGTAGATACTGAATTCATAAATCAAGACAAAACTTTATCTGCACACAAAATCCTTTTCAAGTCATTTCATCATAATTTTAGTTTTAGATAACAGTACACTACACAGACTACACACCATAGAGGCAGAAAGACACTTTTCTAACTCCATGGCACATACACATATTTTGTCTTATGAATGGAGCCAATTCCCATGTCAGTGAAACATTTATCAGTAAACAGCTAAGACTTAATAGACAATTTTCCTCAAAGTATTTAATGCCGGCTTGACCATAGGTGATAGCAGCGCTTTTACTTATGATATATCGGGATTTCGAACGTTTCTAGTTACAGTGCCACGATTGACACTTGAACTACTGCGTGCTGGTTTCGTAGAATATTAATTTGTGTAGAACTGACTGAGCTACTTCATGTGATGGCGTTATGACTTTATTAGAGAAATAACTTTTAGACAAACTTCCAAGTTCGATACGGGTAGATATAGCTGGACAGAGAGACAATCATGCATTCTACATGATTGTCTCCGTCTTCGAAGTGGGCGTAAGGACTAGCAATGGAAATTAATGTTGAATGTATGTGTATGTGACAGAACTAACAGCAGAGCAACATTTATATGGGGTAGTATAAACAAATGGCTGCTCTACAAGTAGATAGTCTTTTCGGTTGAAAGCTACCACCTGAATTGGTAAATCATTTATTGTTTCGAACATTAAAACCCCAGACCAGCATTGCATTCATATTCATATCGCTGTATATGTAGGATATGTAGGTGCCTCCGAGGCCCTAACATAACACTAATAAACCATTGTAAAAAGGATATAAAACAGAGTAGCATTGGTCGATGACTACAGTGACCTTGAGCTATTGACCCCATGTCATTTACGTACTACATGTTACTTTGAGCAAGTCTGCATAAAGTTTTGACGAAGTATCTCGGTCCGCTTTAGCTTGCTCTTGGGGAGCTTATAGAATCACACATTCTGTCCGTCCATAAATCCGTCTGTCTGTATACACCATAACTCTCGTACGCATTGAGAGGTTGACCAAACTATGAAAAAACAATACTTATAGGTCTGTGACGAACCCTATTGAAAATGGTTGAAATTGGTCCCATTTTTGAACTCAGTGATCCAATGGACCTCTAGATGACACAGAACGATGTATGATGATGAAGTATCCGTTTAAAAGTTATTGTGCCCAGGGACAGACGGACGGACGGACAGATTGGGAGGAGCTATACAGAGCAGCTACACAGTACACTACTCTCTGAATTCTCGGACTTGAGTCGGAATTATTAGGATACACACACAAGCGTTTGCACTCACCTTTATACATTAGTACACGAATAAGTTAAAATCAGTATCCTTGCATTCGTAATAGGGTATAGCACCTTAGTTTATTCATCTTATTGTTAGTAAGGCAGACACATATCGCTGCATAAATTTAATGTCTTCCAATGCTCATTCAGTTATGTCTGCTATGCAATGCAAATTGAAGTTTCAACAACTGATTCGCAACAGAATCTTAATATAATCTTCAAGGTCTAATTACGAAAACAATGCCAATTCTAAATATTTCATGCAAATGTATTCAGATTTTCAAAACTGTCAAATGTCAAATCAAAGATGCCAACCGTCACTTTAATATACTTGATATTAGATATTTGTACAAATCAGTTTATATTTTTGCTTTCATATTAGATGTATGGCCAACCATTTTAGTCTCTTTCCACGATACGAGTAGGTGCCTGTATATCAACTTTTATTAAGCTCCGATGCGCGATATAGAGTTATCTGTCACAGTCAATGTCTGTACAGGTACATTCCCAATCCTGGATTATAATATTGCAAAAAGAAAGTCGAAATTTTAGTAGTAACCCAGTTTCTTGCGGCTCAAATCACAGAAAGTTTGTTGTTTAAGTTTGCCTAGTTGCAGTATGTATCTAGTTATGCATAATATTTGACAAAGGTAAACATTCCTTATTATGGAAGTTTACGTAGATAATTGAAAAAGCTCCATAAGCTCTATAAGTGCAAGCGGTTTTCAACATTTATTTTCATCTTATGTAACCTATACGTGGTCTATATGGTTAAGAATTGCTATGTGGTACAGATATTGTTTCTGCGTTTCTAAATCACAAATATGTTTCTATAGGTTAGCAAAAGTCAGAGAAGACATTATTCATATTAAGCATTGGATGGAACCTTATACTACGTAGGTATGTATTGCGGTGCTGCCCGCTCGTAGAATGAAACGTAGATCAATATTGTCAACTTTTAAACTGTTAAGCAATTGAAATGTGGTAAAACAATAGTAAGTACATAGACGTAGCAACTCGTGAACAATAATATCCAGTCATATCATATTATTTATGGTGGAACGCCTCTGAAAGCCAAAAAGTTTATGATTTCTTCATCATGTTTTGCTTTCGAAGTAGGTAATTTTAATGGGAGCAGTTAATAACTTATAATTGCAACGATTGGTAAGTACAGCTACGCTACACTATACAAGGAATGGGCACATCCAAATAATAATTTAATAATGATTTTCGTAGCATAAATCTTTTAAATCTATATTTATACTGTGAAATTCGGCATACTACTTCGGATTTTCTTACAAAATTATAAGTATAGCTATTCTATTCTTGACCACTAATGCTGTAAGCTGTGCCTAGTATAGTGTTATATAGGGCTATAATATTGAAGAGGCTTACTACTGCACCGTAGGTACATGTACATAGATTTGCATACTGAATTGAATTGCAGATTATCAAATGCATAGACTTATGTCATAAAAGTATTTACGTAATTTTTGCAAACGTTTGTTACACTTACCGCGAGAATTCTTAAAATCTTTGCGCCTTTCTTATCTTCATTCGTAGACCGTCTTATTTACAACTCGTACTATGCTTTAAAAGCAAGTTAGTGGCATATTGGCGTATAGGTACCTCTCTATAATATTATGTCGTCGTATTGACTAGCTTCAAGAAGCTACGAGAGAGTGGTACTTGTTCACTGCATTGCAATCTGCATTCTGCAATGCAACAACGGTAACAACGGCAGAACGAAGAACGTGCAAGTTACAAAGTTAACTTCGGATATCAATGACATACTTTTTCCTCGCTCTTCTTTCCCATTTTTACACTCAATGAATTTTAAGTAACTACTTTTCATGAGTTTCCAGAACTCAGATTATAAATAGCAAAACTACGGCCGTACGTGATGTAGGCACATTATTTATACACATTATATGGGTTGTATTTCTTAAATTATAAGCGCGGACGATTTATACCTTCTCTTTATCCAGCTTTCCACACAAACACACGTTTACTAACTTTTAAGTTTGCAACGGAAAGTAAACTTCTTATAAATATACAACATTGACCTCCAGCAGTCTTTCTCAACATATCACATTGTTTTGCACAACAATTAAACTGATTGGCAGTCATTTGCTTGATGTTCCACAAATTATCACATGAGTAACTGTGCAAAATGTGTCCAGTAAGTGGTTTTGCTTTTGCTTCATACGTATTTCAATGAGAACTTTCAGGATGTTATTGAAAGTGATTGGTGGTATTGACAACATCAATATCCATCAATTGACGACAATATAGAAGTCAGCAATACAATATACAATACAATCCAATTATCAGACAAGTAAACAGCTTAAATGCTGAAAAAGTTAACATTTCCTTGGATATTTAATAACAATCGGAAGTCGGAAACTAAAAACGCATTTGAGTAAGGATGCCATGCGGCAATATTATTACATCCCTATCGAACTACAGCTATGCTTCATAAAAATGCAGAATACCCAGTAGGTATTAAAGTACCTACATCGTATTCTTCTGTTTTTTATGAAGGTGGGTATGGGTACTAGGTACCCACATAATAGTAGGTACACTTGTTTGCACATCAGTTCCCTAGCATATCTGTTACAGATAACATTGAATTTCGGGACGCTGTAAAGCATCCGAGTTTGTATTTCCGTGTTTCTGAACAGTCTGTAGGAAACATGGTAGTACCTAATGGCTATTTTGGATTCTATTAATCAAAACCAGTCAGACAAACACACAATTGGTCGAAACAAACACACGGTTAATCGCTTTTATGCATACAATACTATGATCCCGAATTCCCGAATTTCAATACACCCTGTAACATTTTCATTAAATTAATTCCCATGTATGCCTAAGGGGAAAAATACTCGAAAATATCTAACAAATGAGAATGTTGTATGTTTTCTTTGTCTTCTTTCCTTCCGGGTTTTATGCCTCATCCAATCATTCCATTGCATTCTGTACATTCATTAGATTCATATTGTAGTAGGTAACTTGTTTATCTTTCTTTACAAAAGTACCTAAATTATTTCTGTTTTTTGTGTTCTACCTAAGTGGCTTTGCCAGATCTGTTTTCTAGAATCCCGAATGTGTACACTCTAAATAGAACAATTGGATAGACCTGTGGAACGACAAAATTACACTGACACAGAGTCTAGCTGTTCCTCTGTAACTGTAGTAAATGTTTTCATAATAAATGTCATAATGTTATAAAGTAATAAATCTCGTTATGCAAAGATTATGAAACACTTTGAGTTTGCATTTTCTACTGACGTGTACTACAAGTGCACTGTTTACATGCGCAGGAGGTACAACAACGGCGAAAAGGCACAAATACGTAATTTAGTTGTAAAAATGTGAAGAGCAATTCAATAGCAAGCAACATGCGCGGATATGTTTATTGTATGTCTGTAGGCTGTTCGTTCATTAATAATTAATAAGTCACTTTTTACTATTTAGTCCAGTTCAGTGAAGCGGTTGTTTTTGCAATGCATTTCTTGTCTATTGACTGCAATTTAATTAGTAAACAGTGTACACGACGTACTATGGTGGAAAGTACCCAGGGACAATTAAGGTTTATACCACAATCTTATGTTCGATAAAAAAATTAAACGCAGAACGATCTCCGTCTCCAGTCTTTTAATTCACGTAACATTGTAACTCAGTATTGTAATAAATTCATGTAAGATTCTACCTTGGTATTCCTTCGCAGATATAATTTCTCTGACGGTTTGAGGCTTCTATTGCAATTTCTACAACAATTTGCAAACTACAGAAAACATTTAGTTTTTGATTTCGCGGTTGGTTGGTTTTGAGTGCTTTTTGCACGCTTATTGCCACTGCTCACCCAATCGACCAATTTTCTATTTACTCCCATTGAAGCTTTACATATAGAGAGCTCTGGAAAAAGACTTTGATGTGTGGCTGTTGTAAGTAGGATTCTTTCTGAGAAGTATCTTTTAATGATTTATACTTTACGCTACTTTCGCTACGTTGAAATCCATGAATAAAATAAGTGAATCGCATGCGGTTACCTTTTAACAGCATTCTGAATAGGATAAATACATACTTACTTACCTGATGTATTTTAATGTGGCTAGCACTAGTACATCTCTAAGTTACATAATCCATGTGAAATACAGTTGAACTCACTTGCTCAATATATTATATCACGCTTATTTTTTCAGAGCATTTTTGCAGTTGTTCTAAGTAAAGTCTCCCTAGTATAGTTACCTGTACAGCATACACAGATATAGGAGATAGTTTCTTTGTTTGCGTATATTATAATTTATAAACATTGATTTTGAATTAGGTAGGTACTATGATGCTATAGTTGTCCTGTTGGTCAAAGGAGAAAACTTGAAGCAATTTTGCAGTCACAAATAATTGCATTGATGTACCTAATGATAATGTGAATGTAAACATCCAGGCAGGTTAATGTTAAACATTCCCTTTACTTTCGACGCTAAATATGGCGTCTGTAATTTTGCTGATCATTTTAATTACATGCAATGACGAATGAGACATTGTGGAGTTTTATTGCTGAAGTTTTTGAGCATTATAGTATGAGCATTATTAGTAGGATACACTAGGTGAGAATCTTGTGCCATCTCATCAATAAAAATATACTACATGAACCGTAAGAGCAATGAAGATTCTGACTATTTTGATTAATAAAATGAGTATACCTATACTTCAGACAGAACAGAAGTCCTAATGAAATAACATTCCACTTCAGTATAGGTGAAAAGGAGGAAAAATGATAGCAGCAGAGTTATAAATTGTCTGTGTTAGTAAAATGAAATTGAAATAATATTGTACGCGTATTACGTATTACGTATCACTGTTCCTGAAGTAAATAGGTCACGATAAAATGTTTACGGGCTTCGGGTAATTGTATGCACGAATAACAGTACAACACATATCCCAATAAAAATCAATAAGCTTAAGACAAGTACTATTATAGCGACTCATCTGCACATGATAATGACTAAGGACTCGAACAGTAAATTATATTTGTGCAAGCACTACAAACAAAGTTCTTTCTGTGTCATGAAGCATACATGGTCACTAGAGAATTTCTAACTCTAACTCTATTTTGATTGCAGAGATGCGCATATTATCTGTGGTAGGTAGAGAAATTCTTACACCGAATTGGGCTTTTCATGAAAGTTGTCTTTGCTCAGATAATGAGCGAGATTGTTTATCCCGTGCATTTTCATGGATGAAGAGCCAATTCCATTGTAAATTAGTATCTACCGAATGTAATCTACTTCCACCTGTTTTCTATTGGTTATTTTCTGTGATACTTTCTAGTTTGTTAACATAGCCTAGCGTAAACTATGCTTAACAATCTATAGAAAGCTATGGATGTATGTAATGTAACATGCGATGCCATTTGGTACGCAACAGATGATTCAATTCTGTACGCTAGTCCCCATTGTTAGTTACTGCAGGCTTCACCAACTTCTCGGAAACTAAAACTAAAGTTTAGTGCATTGTACTCTTTCAGGCCCATAAGATCATGGACATTGGCTTCCTTTAAAAATTAGAGCTTGGACTTTCCTCTTATGTTAGCAGCTCCGCAATAAAGTAATGCATAGGTAAAAGTCCGGTGTCCACTAAGGTATTTCAATCACGTAAGAAAACTCATCCCGATGTCTATTCAGTTGCGGGTTTGTGTTTACCAATGGTAGATATCTGCTTTCCGCCTGCTCAAGTCCATGACTGTGTTCCTGACTGATTGCTTGTACTATTTGCCTGTGATTGCATGCTACTTTCTACTTGGCCATAGGTTATATTACACCTAAAAGGAAACGGCAGTACAAATAAAGTGTGTCCTAGAACGTAAAAGATGTGGCTTGACAAAGAAACACGCAGTGTCTGGAGTGGAGTACTAATACGGAAACCTTTTGTGTAGATCCCAAAGTGCTGTAAAGTAATTGTATATTCAAGGATAGTAAAACTTTCTCTACCAAAAAGCAAGCATAAATTGAATGCCTTAGCCAAGACAATGAAAATTAGCTATTCTAAATGCAAACATTGCAACGGAAGAAAGTTGCGGCTAGAATCATAAATAGCATTGCTCACGGAGGCAAATTAATTGCCATCTTTATTTATGTGGCTTGACTTGTTTATGGTAGTTAATCACGAAAAATATTGAATCAAAACATTGCACTATACCTTACTATCTTGGAGATAAAAGTTATTTCCTATGTACCTAAGTTTGTTTGCCATACCCGACAGAGACTAAGTAAACAACATTAATATTGTTAATTATGGCATGTTGTCTGTAAATCAATTTTTAAAGCTGAAAGGACTGTTTACAAGTGGACCGTAGCCGTCAACACTGTCAGTCAGCACTGCTTTAACCTATTTATTCATTCCAAGACTACATCAACTACGCCACACAATTTCGTTAAGGAGTTAAATGTGTGGTTTTCAGGGTTCACGGAGAACTCGAATATATGATTTCGTATATGGGGGTGTGGAGAGATCGTATCTGGAAATGGAGTAATCGAATTTGAGTGTGGAGAGATCGTATATGCAAAAGCGGGTATCGTGTAAAAGGCTTATACGGCAGAGAGGCTAGTCAGCATCAACAATTATCCTAAGGATC
>JABASI010005407.1:0-12357 GCA_019776505.1 Tomocerus nigrus
TAGGCTAAGCTTTGTACATCAAGAGAATCAAGACTATTTATATAGTAATGGCCAAAAATAGAAGATATGAAATCCATTTCTTGGTATTACTATTTATAATTTACAGATAACTTACCTTTTTAACTGAAAAACTACACGATGGTTTTTCTTTTTGTTGTGCAGCAGAGCTTTAGTAATATTAAAACAATTATTTACATACATTAAGAAGCCTCTTTGCAATTTTCATACAGGAAGATTTTAGTTGCTACTAAAATGTATAGGTTGTACAGTATCACATAAATAGATGCTTTGAAAAGGTTCAGATGCTTTTCTCTGCAATGATTTTTATACGTTAAGTGAATATTGGTGCAATGTTTAAGAGTAATGCTGTTCTTACATGCATTGGTGGTTTATGTTGTTGGTAGGTGCTGCAGTCTAAGTTATTTATTGAGATAGCGTAGCAGATGTGTAATTATTCTTAGTCTGCACTAGATAAAAGTAATAGTGTACATTATATGCAGCTTATTTATGTTCATATTATAGTCAGAGAGAGAGAGAGAGAGAGAGAGGTTCGAATTAAGGTTTAATACGCTTAGACTCTTGCTTTTATTTTCATTGTTAGTTTTGTGAATTATTTGAGAAACAATGCGCAGTCTTTGGTAAATGGTAGCTTGCTAGGTACCTTGGCATATTGTTTTATTAAAGTTTTCTCACAAGCAAGAGAGTTGTGCTAGCATTTTGCTCGTAACAAAGAAATAATTAATTTATTGGTCGATATAGTAGGCATTGTTGTAGGGAGTGTGAGGAGCTAAAAGGAACGTACAAGAAACCGTGCCACATCTTTCATACTCTTTGTAATGCTAATATTAAACTACAATATAATATATCTTCAACAGTATATATAGTACTGTGGTAGTTGGCTATAGTGCTAAGTAGCTTTGGGAATGTTTTCATACTATGCCCTTAACATCTTATATGCCCAGTTATTACAAAGTGAAAGAACAAAAAAGGAGAAACTTTTACTTGCGTAGACAAAGAAGAGGGCAATTGGGAATTGGGACTTAAATATGAGCTGAGCTACTTCGGGTTTGCCTGCACTGCTCCTTTTCGTTTATACACATAAATGAAATAGACTACAGATACTAAAAGGCTAATATTTGCATAAGCAGCGCAAATGTAATTTTCTATATTTACACTGTCGGTCTTACTACCTAATGGTGACTAAAACTCCATAGTAAGAATAATACTCCTTCATTGGCATGTAAATATTATGTGATATCCTCTATTCTCTCTTATCGTCTTATCTGCAAAGGTATCTCCTATTCTTGCCCAACATTTCCACTATTTCCTTGTAATTTTGATAGAATAATATAGTTTTTCTTTGGCTCCTCAGACAATAATTTACATTTTTGATAGACTTTTGTTACTGGTGACAATCAATTTCTATGTTTAAGTCCTATTGATCAAAAAATTGGAGATACAAGAATCCAATAATGATATTTTTGAATGTTAATCTGCAACTTTTGAATTGTTCCAAAACCCTTTAACAACAAGGTCGATTATATTGGTGATGGGGCTCGGAATGACAATGTATAATCCACTCTACTACTTACTTGTAATAAACACCATAAAAATAAAAATAAGGAAAACAATAATAAGACAACTAAGCGATGATTGGACCAATTTATTGGCGTTCTTTTAACAGTCCGTTATTCACAAAATACAGGCAGGCGGCCGTAATGTTATTTTGTAAACTTACTAGAATTGAAAATGGCTCATATCGTTTTAGCAAATGGATAATGGATTGATATTGATATTGCCCATTGTTATTCAGGTTTCTGAATATTCTGAAATTATTCACCATCATGGTCCGAAAAGGCAATACAAAATTCGTAGTCTTTGGGTGTTAAAACGAAAATCCACATGTTATGTGCAGAAGGCTTAGTGTGGTAGCAAGAACTGAATATTTTAGCATGAAAATGAATGCGAAAATCTATAAACTGAAAGTGGAAATGGTACTTATGCTTTGTAAGTTATTGAACATTAAGGAATGGACATTTGCTCTTATATGCTTACAGTAGTACACTAATCCAAAACTTTGTCTATATTGACGTGGCTTATCTCTGTGCCTTCTGAACTATAATATGAATATATATTTTACAGCACATAATGTTCAAGTGTTGCCATTACTTTCCTACAGATGCATTTATGTTTGTTGTAGTAGTTTGGAAATTTTAGTTTGGCCCATAAACAATTGAAGGAATAAACCTTTGTATTCATTATGGAGTGCCATCAGAAGGATCTATGTTGTAGCCTGCCGAGTATTCTGCAAGTTAGCATGGCACTTATTTCTCTATTGCTTTAGTTTTCATCAACAATTCCAACCTGTCTCCTTAATTCTCATTCTGTGTCATGAAAAATGCAGAAACTACATTCCTTATATGGAAATAGCTTTATTTTGTTATGCCCTTTCAAAATTCCGTGGCTGTAGCAATTCCGTCTCTGAAGAAAACCAAATGGTGAAATATTTGGTACATCATGAAAGTTGCATCGAATAAAACCAGTTCTAGCCGGTAGCACTTGTTTTGATCTGTGAATCGACAGAAAGGAAAATGGCTTAACTTACTAATATTTAATTTGATTGATTGTGCAAAATCAAAAGATGATTGTGCTCCGGAGAACATGAAAAAGAGACACAAAAGCGTCAGTTGACACTTGACACTGAAAAAATAAAAATTTAGGGAAAACATTGGAGTTGTTTGTTTTCCTTGGCCCTCCTCCTGATTCTTGTTGTTGTGCTGTGTAACTTTAGAGTGTGTATTGACTACGGTGGTGGTGGTGGCATTACGTTGCAGTGGATATTTATCAAATGTGTGTGACACTCGACTTTCGGATTTATTGCTTGGAGTATTTTAAGAGTCAAGTCAGCACGAGATGTTTAGGAAGAAAGGAGCAAGGGAGCCAAATAATTTTGCCCTGATGGGAATAAATACGTCTTGCTTAAGTTGATAGAAGGAACTTGTCCACGAATTCGTCTAGCTTTTATAAATGATGTACCGTACACTCGTGTGTAAGACGGTAATTTACTGTATTTCCATTGTCATTGTGGTCCAGATATCTCTATGCAGATGATACTATCATACTATACTGATACATATTCATACTTACTACTTAGCTTCTTCAAGAACATAATATTATTATATCTGCTGAGCAAGTTCAGTGGATTCTCATGTATGCCTAAAAGAATCTTAGACGAATCAACGATAACCTGAATCGTTCTGGATATTTGCTCTTCTGCTGACACTGCTTTTTTCTCCTTCTCTTCTGTTTTTCTATTCTCTGTTGACATAAACATAAGAAACTGCGTCGTGTTTCTAGTTTGCGGAGCCACTGCTCTTCCTTTATATAGCTACTCAAAGATACAATTTTAGGATAAAGTAGATATTTGATGTTAAAAACTTATTGATTTCCAAAACCTGATAGGATTCTTCTATACTTGACTAGTATTTTCCATTTGCAGAAGAATTCCGTTATTTTATTATTTACATTTTACAATAAGAATAGGTACACAATTTTGCGTATGTGTTGAAATCATAAGGAATAATGTTTTCAGTACTCTTTTTTTCTAAGTAATTGTATTTATAGGTTAGCTAGATTAAAAGTGCCATAATGGTCACGAATGCACACTAAATACTATGATGATACACGATCAAAGGTGTGGTTCTCAGATTATATTATAAGGTATTTTTCCTTGTATGCTTGGAAAGAAGAAACATATGGCCACCGTTGAATTAGACATTACTAAACTGAATTAGGGAACTTAGATTTTTCAATGTCAAAGCGGAATGAAAAAAGGAGCAGTAGACTGACTTCACATTTATGGAATTTTGTACCTCACATTGTGCCTATTGTTCAATCCAATTCATCACAATTAATTATTAAGTCGAAAATGACACCTACAATGTAACCTATTTGTGATATAACATGTATTTCAATGGATTTTCTCTACTTTTATTACTGATGTTACGTTATATCTTTGCATTTATCATGATCCATCATCCATCATGATATCTTTATACGAAAGTTTAGTATACTATTACGCAGAGAAGTGGCATATGTAAGCACGCATATGTTGTCCTAAATAGATTTCTTCCTTTTTGGGGCATCTGACGCAGGTAACGAAGATTGCGTACATGCTCTTTGCCATGCATATACATGTATTTGACATCCTTTCGCACACAAATGTTCTTATGTTACTTACATAAAGGGAACATATAGCAAAATCCATCGATTCCAAATACTATTGTATGTAATAAAATATTTTTTCATAAAGCCACTTGCTGATAACGCTTGTGCATTGCAGGGCAATAAAGTATGTTTCTTTGAAGCTCACGTAAACTTTTGAGAAGTGTACATCATCAAAAAAGGAATTCAGTTTCTGTCTTTGATCATGTCGGCTCCATGCGATCACAAAGAAAACGTCACATGACATCATACAAAACAAGCGTAGATTCCTCTTTTACATTGTTACGTATTGATAGTATTTTATAAGTGGAATTTATTGGGAGCTACTATAGAGAGATACCTGAACTCTGCTGTCTGCAAAAAAATTCGAGTGTATTGAATTTTAGTTCACTACCATATAGCTCTAAGGCTGGCGATTCGATTTTATTTTTAGATGTATATAGAAGGTAGACAGAGTACACACACGTGCGTGTCAGTCAATAATACCTGGAAAGCATTGAGTCAGAATGTAAGATTGACATTCACCATCAAAGCGTACGTAATAATTCATGTTGTTCTTGTCTGCTGTATGCAATTACCTTTAATTTTTGTCAGTTTAGTTTATTGGCAGTTAGGTGCAGGAAGAACGTTACTGATTATATAGCTTTGTTTCCAAAGTTTGCTATTGTTATTATAAACAGCAGAGAAGGTAATTTATGGCTTTGTTAGATGCTATTAATGTTTTTACGGATTGTGAAGATGACTAACTCTAATTGTTGGTAGCATTTGTGTTCTTCGGATGAACTCTACTTTGAAAAGGTCAGAGACATTATTGGCACTGACTAATGGTTTAAAAAGGGTATTTATTATAAGTAATTGTTAAAATTCTTGTTCATCTATTTTCGTCGATAAATCATGTTGTGTATTGCCATCTTTTTAGTGCTAGGAGCTAATAACAAGTGCAAACATTGAAAAATGCTTTAATAGACCTAGCTGCTTTGACCTTTGTTAGAAATGGGCTGCTAGCATATGGGATTTTTAATCAGAAATTCAAGTGCTCTGCTTATAATAGATGGTATGGCAGAACTTTCGTCGATCGTGCTCAGAGGAAAAGGGCCTCCATCTATTTCAAGAGATTTCCTCGTGTTCTTTAGTTTGAGAGAATTCGAGCATCTTGTCTATCCTGGGAAATGCTAGCTCAGTAAGAAAGAACTGAAGAAAGTCTGAGAAAAAGAATTTCTCCACGAGCAAGGGAAAGTGCACATACATTCTTTTCCTAGTGAGGAGCTCTTTGTAGGTAGCTCAACTGGATTGAATGCGTCACAACTTTACGTTCAAGGAAGCAGAGTTACGCAGAGAGAGCTGAAAGACATTTTATCTCACTCCTTTTTACACTCTGGGGTGGAAATATACAAAGATATAGTAGTTGCTTCCGACTTTCTCGACTCTTTCTAGACGCTTTTCACGTCATTGCTTTCGCGGATGTAATCCAAAATAAATTCTGGGGGTATAGGAAATTTCCACAATAATTTCCGTGCTCGGTGAATCTCTGAATGTAAATAAAGACACTTTACTATTCTGCACACACTTTAGATTTTGCCAAGTTACGCTCACGACGACTCGAGGAAGCTTTAAAGTAGATTCAAGAAAAACTGGCAATAATTTAATGTTCTCAGCCTTTTACAGCAGAATACATTATTGTTATACTTAAATGAAAGGTCTATATGGTTATTCCATCCATTTCTTAACTTTCTTTTCTTTGTCAGCAAAGCTTTTTCTTGTTGGGCTTTGACAAGGCCACACACGTGCATAAAACAATATGTTGAATCAATTCCATCTTAATAGTAAATAATAATAAATAATAGTAATCCCAATTTCCCATTATCATTAAATCAAAGCAAATTGTCTGTGCAGACTAATAAACTAAATCCGATAATCAATCTACTAGGTTTTCAGCTTTTATATTGTGTCATACTTCGCTAAAATTATCTGCTCTAACTGCCGAGACTTTCGTAGGAAATATTCATTATTTTGAAGTGGAATACTACAATCTAACATAGGTAAATAAGATTCAGCAGTAAAATGTGACTTTAAATTTAGGTACAAGGCCTAATTTGTTTTATTGAAAAACGCACAGTACTAGAATCTATTTAGCCCGTATTGTCTCCGGCACAATTGTAAGAAGTGGCTGTCTGAAGAAAACTAAGCCAACACAATCGTTAGTCAATTACATTAGAATAGCCATTTGTATGAACAGAATTGCTCATAATGATTTTTATCTCTTCATGGTTTATAATATTCTTATGGGAGAGTAGGGCTACGTTATTACGCGAAATATCTGCCTTTCTTTTTATTGTTTGCTTAGATCTTGTTTAATGAGGTAATAAAAAGGCAAGTAAAAATCCCCAAGTAAATACCATTAAAGTAAATTCCTTCGTTTGTGCAAGTTGCTCCCAAGAGCATCTTAAATTAGCGTAATGTGCCGATTTTATTATGTGGCAAATTCTATATATGGCTACAGATATTAGTAATTTTAGCTTTGCAACAGATTTCCCCCGTAGATTCTTCATTTCATGGTTGGTGGAGCCAACACGAGCAACTTCAGCAATCTAATAATATTAACAGCAGTAACTTTGAAGTGGAAACTACCTGAGTAAATCCCAAGAGAAAAATTATATTGCCAATTGCAAATCTGTGACATTTACTTCTTTTCTCAAATAATTAACATTGGTGGTTTTTGCAATTTTGGTGGGGTATTTTTATAGAGCCATTTACTTGGGCTCAAAGAGAAACTGTTGATTCCTTAATTTATTTAATTGTGTAGAATGCAAGGAGGTGAGTTTAGTTTTTAATTTTAAGGCAATCTTTGGTTTTCTACAGTTTTATAAAATGCCTAAGTAAATACTACTATGAGGAATATAAAAAAGCAGTTTTGAAATAACTGCACCTTGTGGTTTGGCTGTTTTTGCTGATAATTGTATAGTTGCTGTGTGAGTGGGATTTATGTAGGTTTTCCATAAAGTGAAATGTGATGACATCCCCTATGCCCATCTATACGCTATACTTAAATGTCTGTGGAAGTCGGAAGATTACAGTAGGAATAATCGTGATTTTCTTGTAATCCTTCTGTGTTGTTTGTTCTGTGTCTGCTTTCCCACGATCTACTCCACTCATCTCTGTGTTAACTTCGTATTTCTGGTTAGAGTGAGGGATATATACAGATCGTGTAGCAGTAGGTGTAATTATACTGTGCTTTCATAAGATTTCAAGATGATTTCATCTTTGTATGGTAACGTAGTTTTTGTCAGATGACACAATTCTACAATGATAATAATAATATATTCAAATTTTTATCATTATATGCTCATTGCAAAAACTTTTATTGTAGATCCAACTGTGAGGGAGAATTGCTATGTATCCCAGTATCCCACACATTGATTATTGTTATCATGATTCATGAACAGTTCGGCACATACAGCTCTCACACTTTGCGTTATTATTTTTTTCTACACACTAAAGCACATTTCTATGTAGAATTGAATTCTTATAAAGAACGCAGTTGCAACGGATGACGAAACTCATAACTATAATTTATTTAGTACTATTATCAAAAAGATACAATACATTTACGATATAAGTGTAACAATTCACATTACAGATTTATTCAACTGCAAAACGTAGTCCTCATGATTTATTTGTGTGAACCAACGGCAGCTACACCAAGTTAGCAGATATTTACGGGTTCACAATTTGATTTTATCTATTTTACTATGATGTGGTACATAAAACTTGCTTTACTTCGTTACATTGTATTCCATAGATGAGTTATGCATTAGTATATTATGTAGGTAGTAGTCTAAATGACACCGGAAGGATTGTACTGTACCTAAGTTTTGTTATAAAATAAAACATACAATTTGGTAGGCCACAGATATTTATGCAGATGCAGACGATGAGAAGTAGTGATTGAAGTGCGTTTCATATTTGACACAATGAAAGTAGTAAAGAACTCAGAACAATGCTAAACTAAATAAGAGAGAGCCTCCAATTCATTTTTCAAGATTCATTTCGGATTGTTATTTGTAGATGTACATTACTTCCTTTCGCAATGCAAATACCTTCATGTATACCTATGCAAATATAGAGTTTCATGCTTCCCATGCCCCTATAGGTAAATAGCAACATTACTAGAAAATTTGTGTCGTTCCTCTTTAAGGAGTACTATCAAATGGTATTTCTTAAATGGTTCATAGCTGACTGCTTTTACTGTAAAACTGAGAATAAGGATTTAATGAAGCTGAAACGGAAGTAGCCGAAATCTACTAATTACAAATAATAGTTATTATCGGTTTTATAAAATTGGGAAAAGGTTATCCATTTCAATCAGCACTCAGCAGTAATGTAACATAATTTTTACAGCAAACATTATTTCTTGAGGCATAATATGCTGACGCGCTATGTCAAAGTTGAATTGTGATAATAACATGAGATTTTGCATTAAGAAATGAGAGCAGTAGTAATAAAACAAGATGACTATTACTAAGTCGCATATATTGACAAGAAATAGTACGCGATGGATTAAAGGGACAAGCAATGACAACACAATCAGTTATTTAGGATGAAAATTAGAATGGTGTAGAATTTTAGTTTTTGGGACACGCGAGGTGCTGAAAGTACCTTCCTAATCTACTTAAACAAACAAGTAAAAGCTATGCGCTGTCTATGACCAGGCCGAACTGTTCGAAATTACGTGAAGAGAAAATCATGCTGGTTGTTATTCTTATCTAAGTGTGTCTCATTCTCATCTCGTCAACTAGTCTATGTTTGACTTTAATCAAGCAAAGCAACAAAAACACCGCTGGGAAGTAATGCAATTTTAGGAGTTGGCTATGCTATGGCCTATGGGTAGTGGGGACAAGACAGGCCTGTAGGCTTTTGCCTGACGCGACGACAGGCACGACAGGTTTTCCAATTATCTTTGTTTGCCTTTGATTTCTTGTCGAAGCTATTAAATTTTATTGTTGGAAAGAATCAAAGCTTCGAATCCACCAGCTAATCAAATAGTCAGAAGATGTGTTTAATTTTAAGTAGGTGGAATGTGCGTGTCGTGTCGTGTAGGTACTGATGTGCATAATAAGCTTCGATGATGGCTCAAAGTTTGAAGTTCCTCTAAATGTCTGTCATGTAATTAAGTAGGTACCATACAAAGAAAAACAGTAATTCCGTTGGGAAAACTATGAAAACACTCTCCAATGGGATTTATTGAGAGATATATTGCTGGGTACCTGCTAACACAAAGGAAGGCAAATATTTGAGACTTCTATTTGAGTCTTATCAACAAAAACTGTTAAAACTGCCTATTTAATTTTAAAAAGGGCTCTTTTGCATCTACAATAATGAATTCTTGATAGTTTGTTTTTTGCCATAATTGATTTTGCAAATTATTTTTATATTTTTTAGTCTTGTTTTTTAGATTGATCTCAATTGTTGATTACGAAAACTCATAACTAGGACAAAATAGCCAGGGTTATTGTATCAAATGTTGATGCCCTTTTCCTGTGCTGCAGCCTCAGCGTCATTACCTCTGCAATATAAAAGTAACTTATTAGTTCGGTGACCTAAAGAAATGTCTTTTATATCAGAGCGATCACACTTATAATAATGTTCTGGCAACTTTGGATAAAATAGGAAATGCGTTCTATGCAAATGAGGCAAAATAACGTTTGTTTTATTAGGTGCATGATGTGTCAATTGAATTTTAAAAGCACTGATTTCAATTAGTCATGCCAGACTTGTACATGTACTAAACATTTGTGTTGTGGTACTGTCTATATGTTTGCGTGGCCAATATTCGTTTGAACACATGGAGTGGAAAATTACAAAACATCCTCTTTTTTTCTTTTGCTAGGCATTTTTTTTGGAAAGAGCTTACTCATTGCATCCACAGATATTATTTGTAGATTAAAGTACACTTGAGAATAATATAATTAACAGAACTATACAGAAGTGCGGTTGGAAGTTTTTAGGTCTACAAAGTAGGAAGTCCAGTTGCTGTTCTTTTGTTTGCTTGATATGCTTTTGTTGAATTTAGAGTGGTGGTAAGCTGACTGGGGATTTTGTGCTTAATATCCGTTTTCACAGGGGCGTTTCCCATATTGCAATTTGGATGATTTGGTTCCATGTCATAAGTATGCTAACTAGTCTGTTGGATACATTTGTGGCAAGAATATAAAATAGTTATGAATATCAGTCTGCGAGTTATTACGCTCTACGCGCCATGTCCCTAACTAATCCAGTACTTTTACAGTTTATCACTCCTCTCAATGCTGATATTAGCCATAAAATGGTTATTTGTGTCATATAGGGTCGCAATTTAGGTTTCCAGTGCTATAATGAACACTAAGCACGGAGCCAGTACCAATCATGTGTCTGTATTATGTATGTTTACAAAGATATGTATACACGAAATGTAACGTTTTTGTCAAGTTTGTTTGGTTATTTATTCACCTGATTCTCTACTGAAAAAGCTATATAGGTACGCGACATAGCTGTATACAGAATTGATGCATAGCTAATAATATTAGAGTCGTGTTCAGCGATAAAGTGCGTTTCAGTATGAGGTGATGTCCATTTCCTGGGCAGACAGGAAGAATTGAGCTCATCCATTTTGTGCTATTAAAAGTTTTTTCATGTGTCAGCACAGTAGGCTGACGTAAAGGCTTTAATTCTATTTTCATGTTGGCAATAGAAATCAAATGAAATGAGACAAGGATTGTAAATGTGCGTGATGAATTCTAAATGTAAATGATGAATTAACAGATTTGTGTTTGGTTTGAATTGCAGGTAAACGAAACGAAACGCACAGAGAGGAAGATGACAGCCCTCCTCCCCTGCCCCCGAAAAGTCCGCGAACGACAACAAAGCCAGTCAGGCCTCAAGATTTCCCTCAGAGACTCCAAGGTCCAGTAGTTTCCTCTGGAAACGATTCATCGATGCAGCCTCCGCCGCCACCACGCCGTCTAAGTTCTCAGGGAGATGTGGAGCACCATCCTCCTCCGGATGCTCATTCTAAATTACGACGACTGCTGCAAGATCCGATGGCAAAAGGCCTAGTTGATGCTTCGGTACCATTAACCCTACCTTCTCCGATTTTGCCGCCGACACCTCCGCCCGATATTGTGATGGAGTCTCCGATGTCAGATTCTGGTCCTATCATAAGTCCTCCACCGGCATTTTCCACTCCAGTCACTCCGATGCTGGATCGTCAGAACTCTTCTGCATCCGACAGGTCTCTTCGTCAAGCCAGTCAAAAACATCATCCTCTCTCAGCTGCCATGTCGGTCGTGTCTATCAATGTCTCTGTGTCTTCTATGAGCACCCGTAGTCGCAAATCAGTTCCTGACTTGTCTGACGTGTCTATGCGCTATTCTCCTCGCTCAAGATCTCGTTCACAGTCTCGCTCGCCACGCTCAAGTTCCAGTGCTATGTCTCCAGAAGGAGATACTGGAGTTGGAGGCGGCGGCTCTTCATCTTCACCGGGGGCGGATGCTGACAACGAGCCAGATGACGTCGATGATCTAGATGGAGGGGACGATGATGGGGATGACGACTCCAGTAGAAAACGAGAACCCATTTCCCTGCCGCCTAGTTCAAGAGTCTTGATCTCATCTTCCAAGAAGTTGCCCATTCCCAAGTCAGTCACTGAAAATGTTCTATGCAAAGTAGGCGCGACGGAAACTCCGAATAATAATACCAACAGTAGCACTCAGACTCCTCTCACCACTTCTCACTCCGCCGATGGTGAGTTTCTGCCAATCTTATTCACTCTTTTCCTCTTTTTCATACCGACAATGACAAAGTACAGATGTCGAGGTAACTTTCGTCACTTCGTCATGGACAGACAAAATAAGTACATGTAAATTCGAATCCCAGCATCATCGTGTCTTGTACTTGATACTTTTCAAATCATATTGAAATATTGTTAAATTATACGGTCAACCTTAAACCTCTCGTATACTTCTCAATAGCCAATACTTTTCCTATCCCTTTGCTTTCATTTTGATCGAGAAAACACGGATTGATTGTATACTTGAGGAAAGGGAATTCAGTCGCATCAGCAATCATTTCAATATCATTTTACTTTTCAATTTCAGT
>JABASI010005408.1:0-12351 GCA_019776505.1 Tomocerus nigrus
TCTTCAAGAAAGAAAAATCCAGTACAAAATGCTGCGGACAGCTCTGACGGCTAAAACTCTGCCTCCAGTATTATTTTTACATGGTTTGCCATCAAGTGGCAAGTCCTTCGTGGTTGAACAAGTTCTGGATGAGTGTAAAGATGCAATTAAAGCTAGAATCTCTGCTGCGGAAGTGATGTGTGGGAAAAGGGCGTTTTTCGAAACTATAATTCGTCAGTTGGGTGTTGAAAATGAAGAAGAAGAAGAAAGAAGAGACAAAAAAGTCCGTTGTGACAGTTCAATGATGTTCATCCGAGTGTTGGAAGAAACTTTTGCGAGAAGTCATAAACCGGTGATTGTTGTTGTCGAGAGTTGTGAACTGATGAGTTCGGGTGATAACAAGGAAATCTTTTCGGCTTTGCTTTTAGCTCATAATACGTGTGGTGTAAATATTTGCTTTGTTTTATGCAGCACAATTCCATTGACATCTTTTAGCGGGGCACAAGGAACAATCGTGAAATCAATTCCAAAAATATATTTCCCACAGTATTCCAAAGATCAAGTAATCTCGATAATTTGTAGAGAGCCCCCAAAGGAAGCTGTGTCTGACGCTGCCACGTACAAATTCTATGTGAAGGCGATTGTCGATGTTTTTTATCGAAGTTGTCGAGAGTTAAGAAAGTTGAAAAGGCTCTCTGTCATCAATTACAAATCATTCTGGGATTTAATTCCAGATTCTAATGAAGAAAACAGTTCAACGCCGAAATCCTTGAAAAATAAAGACTTGCAGCTTCATAAATTGTGGAAGAGTATCGAACCGAAATTAAAAAGTGACTTTGTAACTCTGAATGCCCAATTTATGCAAATATCTTCTTCGGAAACGGGGAAAACTCGTCAACAGAAGCCAGCATCATTGTCAACAACAATGGAAGTTCAACCGAGTACAAGTTCTGTTGTTGCAAGTGCCTTAAATTCAACGTCCTCTTCGAAATTAGCATGCGATTTGCCAGAATGTTCCAAGTACATTCTAATTTCAGCCTTCATAGCCTCCCATAATCCTCCTACGTCCGACAAACGATTTTTCGTCAAAGCAAAAATGAAAAACACGACTGTTGCTGCAGCCAAAAAAAGATTCACTGATAATCCCGCCAAAAAAACTAACCAGACTGCGAAAGTGTTCACTTATAATCGACTTGCAGCCATTTTCTCAGCCATTTCTTCAACTAGCTTTGTAGTTCAAGGTCGTAAAAGGTTACATACAAGTGCTGTGATGGATACTGCTCATATGAGTCAAATTATGACTCTTTGTGATGCCCGCCTTATTTCCGTTAGTGGCGGAGACGATCTAGAAAATAGGAAATTCAAATGTTTGGCTGATTTCGATTTGGTTAGTGCTATCAGTCAGAGTGTCGACTTTGAGCTAACCAAGTATTTATATGATATGCTTTAATATTTTCCTATCCCATTTTTCACCATGATTTATTAAAGTATCTGAAATTAAGTTTACTATATTAATTATAGTATATTTTGTAAAAAAGAATAATTTAGAATAATAATTTAAACTAGGAGAATTCTGAAAAAATAGTTTGTGTTGAATATAATGAAAATAATAATTTCTGTACCGAATTCGGTGCCATAAAACTTCATTTATAGCGTTTTATATTAGAAATAAAAATTGCAAACATCAAAATATTATCGATTTTTGATTTTATTTATTTATTATTAAAAAATAATGGACTACTAGCAGCGGTAATAGGTAATAATGAATAGTTCATAATAGCCTGCGGGTAGGTATAGGTCATAGGTATATTATTATATCTATATCTAATGGTGTCATTGGAGTAGGTGATCACAGAAGACTTAAAATTGGACGCTTTGGCCAAAAGCGGCGTGCTGAGAGACTGCGAATGTCATGAATGAATTTATTGAGTTCGGTAAAGTGGATCTGGACTCGTTGCTCGAGCCACTCACTGATGACATATTCTTCATAGTAATCTACTCAAAGTCGACTTCATCATCAGTTGGAATGATTTCAACGACTCTAAGTACTGCAACGCCTGCTGAAGTGGCTCCTAAAAACATTAACCAATTAATTCATCGCATCTTTTCAGAAATTAAAATGATCAACTACTACAAACGAAATGATCATTCTATAATCATTGAAATTAAATTAAAATCGTGTTGTAACTTAGAAGATTTTTTGAATAATTAAAAATAGTTGATTTTTTTTAATTAAAAATAGTTGATTTTTTTAATTAAAAATAGTTGATTTTTTTAATTAAAAATAGTTGATTTTTTTTAATTAAAAATAGTTGATTTTTTTAATTAAAAATAGTTGATTTTTTTAATTCAAAATAGTTGATTTTTTTAATTAAAAATAGTAATCTTCTAAGCTGAAATACGAATTTTAATTTATTTTGAATGACCATATGATTTTTAGCGGAGAATAATTATAATTGTTTTTTTAGTAATTAAAAATACCTATCGTTTTTTACTAATTAGAAATAATTTAAAAATAGTTTTTCAAAAGATTATTTACTTGTAGACGCCAAGGAGAAGTGTAATTATGTCTTATTTGGTATTCAGAGAGCCAACCCTTGACCTTTCGGTGCTCGTTGATCAGTTGCGTCGTTTGCTCCTAAATTAAATAGTTATGTATGCTTATGCTAAACAGTTTTTTCTAAAAATATATCAATATCATCTGAGATTATTTTTAATGCGCTTACCCCAAGGAATGCTAGCTGCCCGACAGCCTCGTACAAGTCTAAAATTAATTATCCTCTCATTTAATTGCACTTGTTAATGAAAAATGAATAAGGTGCTATTAATCTATAAAATTCTTAGTACATACCTTTCCCTTCCCATGAACAGTCGTCCAGGCGTAAAAGGTTTTCATTCACGTCACATTTTAAAACTTTTCCCAGTTGGTCGACGGCCTCTTTCATATGACCATACTCCAAGATGAACAGTGAGAGGAGTAGGGACGGAATTGCTATCGGCAGAAGTTCACAAAGCACCGAAAAGTGATCCTACCAAATGAAAGTAATTAGTTTTTATATAATTCTGATATTTTTAACAAAGTAAATCATTTTGTTGTGCATTAGCATAATTTCAATTACATAGCGACTCCATCCCGTTATTGCAAATCCCCGGAAATTCTTTATTCGGTGATTTTCACGTCCCAAAACTTTCAACTGTAAAATTCAGTAATTTCAACCATTCAAATTAAGCCCGCCACCACTCACTGCTCACCTCAATATTTAAAAACGATTGGAAATTACGTTATGTATGTTTTAAAAAATATGACGTACCCAAGAAAGATGGTTGAGCGCATGGCGTTGGAACTCAACTGCAATTAAAATAATAATAAACATTTATTTCCATTTTCTTCATTTTCTGTGAACCTTTTGGCTACAATTTATCACATTTCAGGATTTGGGAACTTAGAAAACGACAAAGGGGCTTAACTTCACCTTTTTTCATTAGGGTGATCAAGAAATATCATAGCTAGGTAGACATAAAATAATTGTATTCTCCAGAGCAAGAAGGGCCTTTTCGTTGTTAAAATTTTGTTGCTATGTGCTTAAACCAAGGTCATTTCAAAAATTATTGTTTGACGCTTAGTAATTTTTAGAACGGGTATCGAGTACCCCGGTTTTTTAATGGGATTTGGGAGGGTGTACAAACAAAAAATTGAAACTAGCTTAAGAATTGGGAAAGAATTAAAATTCTTGTAACTGAATGGGGGGAGTTGTATATTTTTAGCATATTTTTTAACATAATCTTACCTTGCATAAGGCTTTCGCCGAAGGCTCCTTTGAAGGCAGAGGCTACCCAAATATTAGGGAAGACTGAAGTGTAGAATGGCCATAAATAAGGATTCACCTGTCATATTTATTAAAAGATTTGAATATTGCACTATTGACCTCATACAATTTTTATTATTAAATCAGGCACGGATAGTAATATGCTCAAACTAACCAAATGGTCCACTTCTTCGGTGTAATCCCTAAAATAAATACGTCATGTTCAATTTAATTTGTACGGGCATAATAAAAATTTGATGCGTAAAATAAATGACTTACCAAACCATAAGATCACATAGTTCACCTGTATCAAGGATAAATTAAAAACATTATTATTTGATTACGATAAATGACATTTCAAAATTATTAGATGTCTTCAACAGGTAATACTCATAATTCTATTAATTATTATATTATCATGAAATAATTATCAACAGAGTTAGGTCATATGTGGTAAAAAAGAATTACCGAGTTCGGAGTGAATAACGTCTTCTGTGTAAAACTGTATCGTCGAAAGTGGAAACAAAAGAATCGACAAGGAGCATGAAAAGATGGAGCCAAAGAAAAATCCAAGGTCCAAAAAGATATTTACGATTACGATCATCAAGGAAAAGATTAAATATTAGCACAAAGATCAATTTTGTATACAAGGTGATAATAATATTATGGAGTTCTGCTGATTTTTACATTCATACCTTGCGGAGCATATCATCCCAAATGATTGACCTGACTTTGTACTTGTCCTTGAGATATTTGCTCACACGTGTAACGTGCTCCACAAATAAATTCTACAAATTTAATTGATTTCAAGTACTTTGGGCAAATAAAGTATTGCATTACAAGAATAAAAAATTAAAATAATTTCACAAAAAATTCGTTTTATTACACTCACATACCTTAATGTCTTTAGATTTGCATTTGTCACACATTCCTGCATATCAAATTCGTGAAAATATCAATTAGGGACATATTCCAACAATTTAAATTATTTTAAAGGTAAAGATTTTATGAAAGCATACCAATATGGTAAACTTCATCGCATCCGATGTGGACGTAATTCACTCCTTTGTGCAATCGCATTACCTACACAATTTTATAATAATTTCAAACATTGCTTTATGCACAACCGCATGGCAGAATTACGAATAAAATATTTTATTTTGCAATAAAATTATTTACTTGGTCAATCATGTTGGTGATCAGCTGAAATGAATAATAAAAATTACCGTTATAATCTCATCTTGTATTAAAACAATTTTTATTTAATATGATTCTAATTTTAATACCTCGAAGGACGAGTTTCTGGACGGACACACCTGTAAAATAAAATAATTTAATATTTTATCTACCTATTATCAATTATTATTATGAACATGATTGATTGTTTTAAGGGATTGAAAATGAAATTACTTCTTGAGGAAACTCAGGAACTTCCCGTAAATGCGCAAACTTTTCTAATTTTAAAACAAATTCCAAATGACCAAATGTTTGGACGAGGGGAATGACCTCCAAGTCATTCTCCTTAGCCAGCTCCAAGATTTTCTTCACATCTGCCTTACAAAATTAATGCCAACATTTCATTAGCATTCTTTAAGTAGGTATTTATATAGTTTTCGGTACTTTATTGTAATTATATTCTCATTGTGCTAAATTCTTTCGTTTGGATCGCACGTAATGAATATAATTAGTATAGCTACTCTTACATACTTGTAATTAAGGTAGGTACCTACTTAATTGTTAGTAATTTATTATTAACTTACTTGGGAGTAGGCATTTTTGTGTGCATATTGTTTGTAAGGAAATAGATCTTCATATTCCAGAAGCAAGGAGTTCGCCCCTGCTTCTTTTACTTTTTTAAACATTTGTTCATAATATGATATTTTCACTGGAGCACCCTAAAATTAATGACAAAATATTTTACATATATTATTCGCAATTTTTTTACCGTCTTTGTATTCCCCAACCAATGTGCTTCCATGTATTCTTGTACATGTGAGGAAATTTTCGGAGTTTTTGGACAGGAGTCCCGAAATCGCTTTTTGCATTCCCAATAATTATATACAATGAATTCATAAAGAGTCCCTCAACCATGAAGCAGTTACTACTGGGGGTTTCTTATTGGTGTTCTCACTCCTTCCTGGCATCAGGAGGGGTCACTTAGAGGCTTTGTCAACAAAACGCAGGAATATTTATAAGGGTACCGGGTACCTATCCTTTCTGGTTAAATCTCCCAGCAGGCGAAACGTTAGTCCAGGCCAAAAACATCCCTTATATAAATATTAAAATATTCGGGGAAATATTCGGGCATTTTGTTGCTAAAGTCTCTATTGAACCCTCCTGATGTCAGGAAGGAGAGAGAAAACCAAGAAAATCCCCAGTCTTTGCTTCTTGTTCCCACCTAATAGGGGTTAACACCAAAGTATGCGATACCTTTCGTATAATAGGCCACTGTGTTTTTCAGCAATCGGGTTGAAATCTCCCGAATTGGGTCCAATTAGGAAAGATCTTTTATTTCTGGATTTTAAGTATCCTCCTACCCGAGAAACTGTACACCGTTGCTTCGTAGAGCGAGAGATATCTACCTTGGCCTTTCAATGCGGAAGAATTTCTACTGTTGTGGCAAAACTAGTAAAATTGCAAGGCTAAGATGTGTACAAACCTTAAGGTCCAAGTGAACCATTCGGTAGGGTATCAAAATTTTCTTTTTTTCCAAAGGTTCGACGGCATTATTCCAATGGGCGGGAGCTGGTTGCATATCTTCGAAGCGTTTCCTCCCCTCTCTCTGCATAATATCCTCTCTGAAGATTGTGTCGAATTCTTTCTGCTTCTGTAAAAGAGGATTAAAGTCGTCGAATTCAATAAGTTAATTATTTCTCTGCAAACAAAACGGACTTTAATTTGAAAGAGTTTGAAGAATTTAGAGTTACATTTGGGAGCTGATGTTTTGCGACATTGTCTGTTGTCAAAATGTTGACGACGAGATAGAGGAGAGAAACGAGGATGCCCAAGATGAGAACGCGTTTAATTTTCGTCATTTCGCCACTCACAGGATGCCCGCCGCCGTCCACATTTTATTTTTCCGTGACGTTGTGGTCACAGGGTGAAAAAATTGTAATTTGTAGGGAGGAAAAAGGAAGACGGAGTTGTCTGTCTGTCTCTGTCAGTGTATTGCTGAGTGTGGGAATGTTATTAAATTGAATGGGAGACAGGTGAGTCAAGTCAAAATAGTTGCCCGAGGGCATTTCTACACGGCTGGGCTCTTCTGTTGCCTCTTCGTTTCCACGGCCAACCTCGGCCACAACAGAACAACATTTTCCCTTAAAATTCTCTCTCACCTTGTTCCCGTTCACCTCTTTAGCTTTTCGTTGAGCCTCTCTTCTCTTCTGTAATAAAACATTGCAGAAAACAGTTGCAGTTTGCAGTTGAGTAACGGTCTGCCGTAGTAGTGAAGTGTGTGAGGGCATTTTTAAAGAACCATCGTTGATTTGGGTCAGTCGAACTCGAGCGAACACCACCGCACTGCGTACAATTCATATCTCTCTATCTCTCTCTCCCTCTCTACCCATCAACTAATGCAAATTACTGGTAAAAATAAATACTTCTTCCTCTATCATGCAACCCTGCACGACTTTCATGCAACTAATAACAATAATAATAACATTCACCCCATAAAATCACGAACTTGAGCAACCAGAGAATTTATATTCAGACCACTTGAAATCAACGCAGCAACGAACAAAGATTTATTATTGCAAAATTTTTATGCCATAAATGCGTCAGCTTTTTTTCTTAATATTCTTCTTTCTTTTCTTCTCTTTCCTTGTATGTAAATGGGAAAAATTTCCACCATAAGTCGGTAACCACCTTGTGGATTTTTATAGTCATACCATTTATTATGAATCGGGTGACTAATTGCGGAGAAATAGGAAATGTAAAGTGATTTACCCCCAATTAAGAATATGATGAAGCGGAGGATGCAAAATTAAAATTTTGTGAATAGCTACTATGCTCCATTAAAATAGCAAATATATATTCTTTGACAAATATGCAAATGACTCCTGACTATCAAAGTTCCATTTATCCAAAAAAACTGAGGCATCTCCCAATCGGATGAATTCCTCTGAACAACTCTGGGGAAACCTTCCAGCTTCCCATCAATATCAATGTTGTCTTTGTTGGTCAAAAACTCCATAGTTTATGTATTTTCAACAAAAAATATCAGATTATTGCCTTTAGTCGTAGATGTAGAGGAATCGTTCCTAGGACGGTCATGATTTTGAGAAACACAGGTGATGAAAAGTGAGTGTTTGTTCCAGGATAAGCCTCGGGGGATACGATGGACAGGAGAAGTCAAAGAAACTTCGTTACGGGTTCCTCCAAATAAGCTGCATGGCGACTCAAGCGCGGGACTGTCCCGGAACTTCGATCTCCTTTCGGTTTACACCAGCAAACACTCGTTTTTCGTCACCTGTGTTCTGCAAACAAGATAGTCCTAGAAACATTGGGTGGTGTCCTTATCGCATTTTTCATGGTGTAACGAAGAAATACAGCTTCAACTATAGCAACAATGAGCATCAATTTTATTTATTTTCACTTCCCCCAAGTGCCGCTGTCGACCATCCCTAGACTCACTAACAAAAATTTGTCATCAGTCAACAGTCATCGTTGATGTTTTTCTGAAAAGTCTCCAGCTACTCTAGCCCAGCATTGATTTCAATCAAATAATTTTATACGTTCCTCTTCCTATTTCTGTGTACCACCACCACCACATCATCACCACATCATAAAGCACAGGTGCAAAGAGATTATCCGATTGTCGAGAGATTTTAAACCAGAAAACTACAAAATGGGATCTGAGGAGTCGAGGCCATCCACTACTGGTCTAACAGAGGTAGGTCGAGGTCGAAGAATATCATTTGAATTTTATTGAATTTTTGTTTATTCTAATTTTGTTAGGCTACATGCTTGCGTCTGGAAAAATTCTAAACCCACTTTGAATGTTGAAGCAATTAATTTATTATAGATTTATGAAGAAACATTTACGAACGAGTGGACAATTAAAAATTTTTCATCTATCGTCACTGGCTCTTACGTTCAGATGTTAGAATCTCCGATTTTCATAAATGGGAATTTTCGATGGTCAGTTCTCATCTTGCTAAAATATAATCTTAATTTTAGCACCAAATGCCAAATAATATAATTTGACTTTATCAAATAAATAAATGAATAATAAATAATTATCGTATAATTAATAAAATTAATTTACACACATACTTACCACCTTTAACATTTAATCTGTTTACATATTATACAAGTAAAAAATATGACGTGCATAATTTATTCGTGCAGGCAACTAAAGATAGATCCATATCATTATGCGTTGACGGGTGCGGCAAACTCCCGGACTCATCACCTGAAAATCGACTTGCACGCTATCCAGAACGATGACTATTACTCGAACTCGTTTAATGCCAAGGCTCGCTTCACAGCAATTTTCATAAGTCCCCCCGGAGTTACTGATTTGACAAGTTAGTAAACCATTTGGAAAAAACTAACAGTGACTTTATTTATTTATGGGAGGAATTTACATTTGCTATTTTTATTTATCCACAGCCTCTTTTGGTCCCAGTGCTTTGCAATATTTAGCCTACCCCTACCGCTCACGAACACCCTGTTCTCTAATGTGCATGGAAGCCAAAGATATAAACCGCTACCTTCATGAGGGTACCCTCAAGATCCAAGTCAAGATCACAGTAATAGATTCCACTAAAAATCGGCAGCAAACAGGTGTGAAGAGAATTAGCGAATCATCCGACAAAAACTGCGACAAACGCTTCAAGTCGGATATGGAGAAATTAGCAACGGATGTCAAAAACTGGGATGTTGTGATTCAAACGTCGACGAATAAATTTTATTCTTTCAAAGGGGTTTTACGTTGTAAGTATACCATTCCCAATAATCTGCCTCGAAGAAATTGCTATAGAATCTCATTTTCAGTGCTATGATCATTAGAAAACCTTTTATTTTAGGTCGTAGTGGTTACTTCGAAAAATTGTTCACTTCAGACTCCTGGAACGATGACTCTTCTGTTGATATGCTGGACTATTCTGACGAGGCTGTAAAAGGGATGTTACATTTTTTGTATACGTGAGTAATCTTTATACTAAAAATGAAAAAAATCTTTATGCTCTCTGGGGAAATCAACATTTGAGTATTCACCGCCAATTTTTTTTTATCCTTTTCAAGTGGTGAAGTCGAGGATTTGGAACAAAGACCAATTGAGTATTATAAAATGAGCGAAGAGTTTGATTTTCCAGGATTGAAAGAAATNTTTTCTAGAGGTGAAGTCGAGGATTTGGAACAAAGACCAATGGAGTATTATAAAATGAGCGAAGAGTTTGATTTTCCAGGTTTGAAAGAAATGTCTGCATCGTATCTAGTTGGGAATTTCACAGTGGCAAACTGTATTCAGATTTTGCGATTGGCTAATAACTTCGATAATGAGACTTTAAAAGCTGCAGCGATCTCTTACATCACAGCGTAAGCGAAGACATCTTGAATATACTCATTAATTATAATATTATAATTTTTGTAATTTTTTGCAACGTACCTACCTAATATTATAGTATTCAAATGTTTTATAGGAACAAAACTGCAGTGTCTGCTACAAAAGCCTTCGCAAACCTCCATTTTGACGAGCCTCAACTCTCTTTGCAACTTCATATCACAAGATGATGAACATATTATTTGATTATTTGCTCGAAATCTTTCCTTATAATTTCATTCCATAAGTGCTAGATACCGAAGTGTAAAATTAATATTTAATATACTAACGCGCAGTACAATTTAATATATGCAAGTGAACTGTTGAAAAGACAGTTGGATGCAGCGCATCAGTAATCAATAATAATGCTAATTAATGTGTTCATTCATAGTTAAATTAATGCATGATAATACGACGGAGAATACGTCAATAGTTATATAACCAATAATTAGTAGTGTGCTTTGGCTAAATAAATGTAAATATGTTTTTATTGTGTTTACAAAGTGTACAAAGAAAAAACCAAAATACTGTTTCACTTTTTATGATTTTTGAATTAGTTTGCTATTTAAATTAACTAACGGTATACATCTGGCAACTCCTCCGACCATGATAACTACTCGATCTGATCTTTATTTTGAATGTTTTCGAGAGATATCCACTGGGAAATTTTTAATTTTCATCTCTTATTATAGATACTCAATTTATTGAAAAACCTGTCGTTTCTCTAATTCAGAGACGAAAATGAACAATTTCCCGCGGAACTTCTCCGGATTCCAGCTTTCCACTGATATCAAATAATATTGCACTCGTAGGTCAACAACTCCATGATTATTTTTAGAATAGATTAGACTGTTTTTAGTTTTACTCTTATTATGCTCTATTCTTTGCCCCAATCTGAGGAACACGTCATAAATAAATCACGATTGTTCATGGTAAGGGTAACAACGTGGGAAGTCAGCTCAACTTGGCTTCAACTAGCAACACTATCAACAGTGACAATCTTTTGAACAAACTTTTGACGCATCGATCTTCATCATAATCAGCATCACTGACCTTTTCGTGGTATTATTTTCTAAGACAGTCTCAAGCATAACCTAGAAGAAAGTCATTTTACACTATTTACATCTTACTAAAAAATTAAATATAAATATTTCCCAGTATTTTTGTCAACTTGATATTACTACAACATTACTACAAATAATGTCAACTATGCAGATGACCTCTGTATCTTGGCCACTACGCGCTGTGCTCTGGAACTCCTTCTTGAACTGAGCTGCACCTATACTAATAGTCATGGTATCAGCTTTAACACAAATAAAACTGCCCTTCTGACTTTTGACCCGAGCTGGTGTAACATTCCTGACTTCCACATCAGGTTTAATCAAGTCAATATTTACCCTGTGCACTCTGCAAAATACCTTGGGTACACCATCTACGCCAAAAAGTTTTATAACTCGACAATCTGGAGTGACAAAAGAGAAATTGAACTGAGGCTTGCTGAGCTATATAAGAAGGCTTATCTTATCAAAAGCAAGTTTGGACATTGTGACAATAATATTAAAATGACTTTATTTCGTACCTACTTCAGTATCATTTACTGTGCTTCGATCTGGGATACTACCAAGGACCTCCTAACTAAAGCCCGAGTCGTATATAATAACGTCATTAGAATCATCTTTAGAAGAAAAAAGCATTGTAAAATGACTCCCGTCTTCCTGCATCTCAAACTTCCGACTTTTAACACTTTAATCTCGAATTGTAAAGCTTCGCTCCATAATAGAATACAGAACCTACAAAACCCCCTAGTCACACACTGTATTAACTCGTCCCTCTACTAAAGGGCTCTTTTAACATGATATGCTGTATTTTACCAGTGCCCTTTTTTTTTAATCTGTTATATTATACCAGTGCTCTCTTGACATATAATATTTTCTTTCGTAGCCTATGTTTCCCTCTTTTACTTTTATTAGATTAAGCTATTTCCTTGCTAAGTTGCTACACACAGCAAGTTTGGATCAGGGT
>JABASI010005409.1:0-12351 GCA_019776505.1 Tomocerus nigrus
ATAATTGATGATCCTGACTCGCCTCTCTGCCTTATAAACCTCTAACACGATACCCCCATTGGCATATACGATTTCTCCACACTCAAATACGATTTCTCCATTTCCAGATACGATCTCTCCACAGCCCCATATACGAAATCATATATTCGAGTTCTCCGTGAACCGGAAAGGGAGTAGAGAACAAGGGGAAAGGGGCAACAACTCTTCAAAAATATTGCTCCAAAAATTTATAAATGTTGGAATTTGAACTTTTGATCAACTATCTGATAACTTACCCAGGAAAATCCAATAACGCCGATTGCGTCTCCGAGAATATCGGCCAAAATTGATGGATACGAAGCTCCTGATGGAAAATAGGCATGAAATCTTGGATGTTGCCAGTGAGTCATCTAAAAAAGGAGGACATAATCATTTCAATGCAATAAGTCTATAAAATTCTCAAATGAAAAATGTTGGCCAACTAACCCCAATCATAATTTTGCTTTCAACATCTTTCATAATGTCCTCCCATTTTTCAGGCAGAAGAGGGGCTTGTAACGGAATCAGATCTTTTAAATATCCTGGTTCAACGGCCGGTGTCACACGGCGTTGTTCGATTGTGTCCAAATAATTTGCCACATAATCGATCATCTCCTTTCCTCGTATACGAAATTCGTCGGCATCCATGTTCAGTTAGTAATAGAATCTGTAACACAAATATTAAAAAATATTAGATTATTACTTAATGCTTGAAAAAATGATGCTCAAAATTGATTCCTAGCAAAGATGGTAAATGATGGAAGACTTTCACGTACTGGCTTCACTTAGGTAGTTTTTGGTATATTAAAATATAGGTTACGACTTAAAAAAATTAGCGATCAAGTTAGAATAGTAAAATTCTTAGAGGAAATTAGTTTGTATGTTCACAAGTTCCGGTACGAGTTGCAAAATGAGGAGTGGTTGTTTCGACAAATTCAGAGAATACAAAAACTTTCCAGTGTTTTCATTTTCGTTTCAACTTCTACTGGAATTCTAGCTAATAATTATTATTACTTTAGTAACCACAAGCTCTCATCAAGGAATAATAATTTGATGGTACAGGAAATTGTGGTGGTAACTGACTGACATGGCTACTCTGAAACAACCGTGATATATACGAATAAAAATATTAAGACTAATAGCAACAGGTAGATACCTATACTATACTACAAAATGCTCTTAGCGAATATGCTGAAGAATTCCATGGGTTTATTTCAGACTATTACTACCACTTGACCAGTTTTGTTACTGTTTGTCTTCCGATGGGATGTGTAGGTAGTAGGTACTAGGAACCATAATAATATTTTAGTCACTAGTAAAAGTGGTACAGAAAGACAAAATTCTTCGTTGCAGTAGACGTAAACGTAAATATTTATTGTAAACGCAAAACTTTTACCCCGTGGACTGTCCTTGTGCCTTTCTATGAAAATGTTGCAATTTCAGTTCGACTGGAAAGATAACACAAATGGATGCTCTTGCTATTAACAATGAAGGAAAACCTCACAACTTTTAGCTGTCTTTTTGTCTTACTTTCATATAACTATTGTTCAGAATCTACATAGCAATATGCAGGACATTTCCCAATTCCTCTGTTGATACAAATCACAATTCGCTATTTATTAGCTGCCCTTTCTGTACTTTAGGTATATGTCTACATACAGATGTGTACACAGCACAAAATTGAAATATGGACACACACACATAATATAAGCATAATTTCCTACTGAAATCTTCAAAACAATGTTTCAATATACTTTTGAAGATTTTCATTGTTTTCCTAAACTTCGATACATTTCACGGACTGTTCCGAAAATAATGAAAATGAAGTTACAGTACCGTTTCCTATCATTTGCTAAGTTGCTACTTACTATTACCACATCAAACACACTTACCTGAGTTTGAAATTCTATACAATAAAATTTATTTTTCTATAATTAAAACACAGAACAGTACAAGTTGTGCCAAATGAGTCACACGAACATTGAAAAGGGAGTTTGACAGTGGAAATCAATGGAAACCACAGGAGACAAGTTAAAAGTTGAATTGACAAGGCCACTCGAAGCCACAGAGCACACTACAGAAAACCGCACCAATACTAACAGTAGATACGTACGTAGACGAAGTCAAGGCAAGAGTTAGATTTCGATGAATTCAGGTCAAAGTGTCAAGCGAAATAGAAAAACTGGAGTCTGTGGTGCAAGTTAAATCAATTTTTGTACAACAGACATTACGTAGGTAGTTTTCGTACATTTATAGACAAGGCTAAAGTGTCAATGGGAGACAGAGGATGAAAATAAGAAAAATAGGCTGACAATTGAGATCTCCGTTCTGTAGTTACTGGGAACTACCAACGATCAACTCTGTCTGTGTCTTATATGTAGTAGGTATGCACATATATTACTTTCCGACTGTTATGAAGTTCATTTCAGGAGTGGATTCAGTAGATCCCATTTCGTATGTACATTATAGGAAGGGGAAAAGCGTGGGTGACTTTCTTGCCGACTTTCGGAATGAGATAAAGTCTTTGGAAAAGTGGAAGTAGGGAATTCTCAAGGAAATGAGAGGACGTGTTGGAATTTCGGACACGAAGACTCAAGAGTAATACTCGTGCCTTCAACACCAGATCATCTCATTCTCTCGTTTTGAGGTCTCTCTCATCATTTCAATTGCTTTAAAGGAGGACGCTTCGCTTCCAGATAATCTTATGTTCATTTCCTAGCATTTTATAACGATCTCATAGTAAGTTCATCATTAGGTATCATTATCTAAGAACTCACACCGGGTACTTTCAGCAATTTATTCTTGTCGAATGGTAGATATTTTTAAGAAAAAAACTTCTGACGAAAACACCAACAAAAATAGAATAACAAGTTATATTATCACTTAAATTATAAATGTCATAGTGTGAATACTATTCTTAATATCATTTATATATTTCTCGCCCTTGCATGTCTTGCATTATTACACTATGGCTCTCGTAGAAAACTGTCTAGGTATGAAAGGGATGATTTTCGTGGTCTAAGAAAGGAAAGAAAGGCACAGTAGAGTAAGATGTATGCACTGACTCTGATGTCTGGCGGGTATTGATAGGAAGATGAAGATGGGAGATTTGAATGTGATGGGATGCGTTATTTCGGTGAGAACGGCTCTTCAGCTCGATTGAATTGCATTGTGTTGCGTTGATGTGGATGTTTTGGAAATGACGCTATCATCTACCAAGTTTCATTGATAGCCATTGCGAAGATGCTATAGAAGGTGAGGATATTTCTCTCAATTTATTTATCTATCTACACAACTGAGTTTGACTCAGAGTAGTACAACAATTTCTATAGTTTAACTACTCCTATAAGCAATTCAATGCGATTGCCTGATAGTCAAAGTAAAAAGTAAATCGTGAACTACTGGCTTCCTGACATCGTAACAGCATTGATGTACACCACCACAATTGGTAGAGTACTACATATAACCCGGGTATCTACATATTATAATATAGATCTATAAATATTCACTACATTTTTTTGAGTTATATAACATTTAAACATTCAACTAACAAGAGAGATAACTGTTGAACAGAAATAGAAGAATAGGCAATCTATGATTGTTAGGTAGGTAGGTATATATTTTATATATTTCTATATTTGCAAATACCTATTTAGTAGTCTTCGTATTCGTCCTCATCGCATTTCATTCGTAGCAATTTTCTTAAGAATGATCTAGTTCCTTTCGTGAACGCTTTCTTTGGGGACATATCTGCTCAACTATCTGGGATTTAATGATTTTCTTCCCTATTGTCTGAGTATAACTGAACAACAACCATTCTCAATAGCAGTAATTTGTTCTACTGTTAGTCAGACCTGTACAGTTTGCCTGTACAGAACAGCAAAGGCTTTCTATTGTATAATCAGAGTGGATGAATGTGTGGGTTTTATTTTCAACGAGGATGTTTTTGGCAAATTCATCTGCAAACACGTCAAGAGAAGTGTCTGTGAGGAATGGCGAAACATCTCACAAATATTTCATATAAAAGAAATAATGTGGAGATGCAATAAATACGTGCGACCTCGCCATTTTTCTACTACAGTTCTACCAAAATGGTCTAAGCAGTCAACGAAATGACCTCCTTCTCCATTTTGAGATTCTCCTCCCAAGTGGTTCATGACGTTTGCGTTGGAGCCTTATAAATTCTGCATTGTTAAAATGAGAAATACAAAATCGGGCTTTATATTCGTACCTCCTTTCTCCTTACTTATTTCTGCTTAGTAGTTGAAAATTAATTCATATATGATTAACACAGATATGAGTTATTAAACTGCTCCTTTCCATCTGCCGTGAAATATTAGATATTTGCTTTACTAAATGACAGCTACTTTAATTATTGTACTACAACATAAACAACAAAGAATAAATAGCGTTTGCTTACCGCGTGTGCTTTAAAGATCTTTAAGAATACTGCTTACTGAAGTCAGTACAGAACAGAAGACAGTACATTTTTACAATGAAACAGATGGAAACATTCGTATTCATATGAAACCTAAGCACTATTGCTAATGAATATTTAAGATTAGATGCGTACTGTATGTTTACGTACTATTTTTTAAATATAATATCATGGACACTTTATCTGTAATAATTACCTAATACTCGCTGATTTTTGCTAAGGTTCCTTTTGTACAATACCGCAATTAAGAAATGACAACGTAAACACGAGAACCAACCTACAGAACCCTGATTAGATTAGATTGGGTGCATAGGTAATTGGTAAGTGTGCATGCATACCTATACTTCCTACACACAGATGAAATACAAATTACATACGTAGTAATAGATAGTAGTACACCCGATGTGATAGTGATGACATACACACAAAATACAATAGACAGTAATAGATAAATGTAACTACATACACAGAAAACATTTTTGGCCACAAGAGTTAAGTGTGTACCTACTTAATTTCCAATTGTTTGAAGTAATATCAAATCCAATGCTCATTACTAAAATTGAAGATTATGAAACGATTTTACTGTCCAGTAATTTACGGCCAAAAATATCACTGGCTATATTTTGCTCAGAATAATCTTCTGTATTTAATTTCATGAACCCATTGTAGAATCATTGCTTACACTCAAGAGTTTCAAGATTTCCTGGTTTCAAATATGATACGTAATGTATAGGTACATGCAGATAAATATAAAATTTATGGCTGATAATTTTACGGACTAATTTAAGTTTTTAAGTTGCATACCTGTGCTATGTTGTGCTTATACTTTTTTCCAAATTAATCCAGTCCAGCAGGAATACTTTAAATTACCACAGTCAGATGACGAATGGACTTAAAACACTTCGATTCACGTAAACGCTAGCTTGATGTATGTATGATGATACTTTATGAATATTATCTGGATACAACCGGATAGGACGTTTGGTCAACCACTATCTACTTTTGGTTTTCCTTCTGTTAAACATAATGATACAGTTGTCACGATGCTGCTTAAATGAACTGCATATATAGGAAAAATGACTACTATTACACAATTTATACACGAAAACTATGAATTAAATATATATGTCATGATCGCCAAATAAATGCGGAACACGTTATCAATATATTTTCTCTTTAAACGTCTATCTTGAATTGGGGTGAGTACAGTAAGTAAAGCAGCTAAGGTGCGAGCGCGGGTGGTGGTAGGAGAAGAATCGGCTTGCGAAACTCAGGAGACGTAGCAACAGGCGGAATACATATCATCCAGTTTTACATATATGAGGACCCCAGCATAGCAGCTGGCTAGCAGGCTTCGTGGTCCAGACACTATTTTATCGAGTTCGGAGTTTCGAGGTGGTACTTATGCGTATTTGCATTCCAATGGAATAGAAATCCTACTCCAAATCCAAATTAACAATCATTGATATGAATTAGAGCATTCAGGAGTATATCTAAGTGTATTATGTTGAGATATTAGATAGTACCTACAAAAGTATATATTATTATTACAGATTTATAAGTTTAGAGACAGCTACTCTGTTTGTACATATGTAAAATCTGGGTTCGTTGTAATCTCATATTATTCTGCATGGTGAGATCCTAATTACATGACTGTATTTCTCTTTCTTCTCTAAAATTCATATCTAAGGCATGTCTTATAGATATAATGAAATATTTATAGATAATGTAATGAAAATGAAATATGATATTATTCTGGATATTATATTCAGCAAGACAAATATTATGTTGCGTTTAAAAAATCGGCAATATTCTCTGCAGGTATATGATTTTCCTAATCGCTGGCATTGGTTTCGAAGAGTGAAGACCACATGAAGAAAATATATCATTCTTCAGTAAAACCGACCAAGTGTGTCATAAAATCACCAAGGATAGTTTCTTGGATGTCAAAAATATGAGTTATTTTTGAGTCATATTTGATTGATCATTTTTAAAATAATTTTCTGTCACTACTATGTCCATCTGTCATTATAATGACTGTCATGCTATTTTAGATGGAGCTTAAAGAGAGAAAAGGCAACTTGAGATTGTTTTCGATGTCATAAATCATTGCAGAATTATTATGATTTGGAAGAAAAATGATGAACTGGAAATCTACCTGAGTTTCTGTATAGTATTGAAATGCCGTGGTATTGAATCTACACATAGCTAAGTGCGTATGTTATGTGTACATTTTTGATAACTTGTAAAATTGTGACTACTTTTGAAGAATGATGGCATTACACAGCACATATGATTCTAAATGTTGTTTTCCCATCTTCTTACTTAGTAGTTTAGCAAATGATGGATGATAATAAATATTTGGGACTTTACTTCTGTATAAAATAGCTGGGTGTCTTCATGTTGTGTGTACAAGTGCTTAACTATATGTAGGAGATACTTAAGAAAGCCATTGTGCGAGCATGTATCATCCTTCTTCCCAATTGTCAATCTCAGAGATAAGGATTATTACAAGGAGAAGGTGAAGGTTGGATTGAGTGAGTGAGTAGACACAGTCAGTTAGCTTCAAGGAGGTATTCAATGTTGCTACTAATACCCACTTCAAATGTCACAACTAGAGAAAGATCTCCCTGAAGGAAAACAAGGTGACAAAAGCATTTAGCTTGTCATCCTCTTTTCTTCCCGTCCATTATCTCTCTTCACTACTTACAGCTACAAATAGAAACATGATGTTCAAACCATAATGTACAGATACAGATCTTCTCAACTTGCCGTCTGTATTTTTGACTATCTATTTACTATACACGCAGCAAGTGAACACCTATCGATAATACATGTTCATGTTACATGTAAATATAAACGGTAAAAGTAAAATGTCTATTTTATTGACGAATTTTATTTGACTGGTAAAAATGACAGGAAACCTAATAGGATTAGCTGAAATTAATTATTTGCCATAAAAAAATCTTTGTGCAGTACCGAAATGTTGTAATAGGTTCATTTTGATAAAACCGTATTTATTTAAAATCGTTGGTTAGCCAAAAAGGAACTCCAAAGTGTGAATCATTTATACAATTCTACTACCTTAACGAACAAACCAGTGTGATTCCTTAGCAATTCATGTAATATAAACGAAACGGTACTACTTAATTAAAGTAAACCTTAATTAATTATGATTATATTATGTACAAACAAATTCACAAATTACATTTGTATGTATTTAACTATCATCCAGCTACTTTTAGAATATGATAATTGTGTCATTTCAATAATTTACTACATAAATATTATATTATTGTTATTATCATGCTTACTTAATTACTGCTATATTTTATCAACATTTCAATACCTACCTATTATCCTAATTATGACCAAGTAAAACATACAAGATTAAGTACAATATTATGAACAGTTTGTACAGCTCAATGTAAATGATTTCAGATGCCGTATTTACAACACACAAGAAAGGCCACGATTTTTATCACGTACGTATAGTCCCTTATTGTCTTTTCTACGATAATATTACTGTATTTAACGTATTACGGTATAAATTTATTATATCGTTTTTCCACACATCATTGATTCTTAAGACGATCTCTGTTGATCATAAAATCAACCTTTATAGTAGAAAAGAGAATATTTATGAATACTTTGGCTAGTGCTTAGTGTACTTATAAAATTCTCAAATGAATCAACAATAGGAAGATATGTGTGTGTTTCCGAGTGTAGAAAAGGAATAGGTACCTTGTTTAGGCACTTACCTAAGTGTATAGTATCTAGTGTTAGTATACAGGTAGTTTATCGTGTTTATATGCGACGGAATTCAATTTAGTAGATCCCCATGCGGTGCTCTATGTGACTTTGCTCGAAAATACTCTGTGTATATAATGTGTATCATGTAACGTATTTATAATAACAGTAAAGGAAGCTGTGTAATTTAAGAGGATAATTTGCTATGTATAAATAGGTAGTAATGTGGCATGTGTAAAAGTTACTATGACACAAGAAGAGGGACTATGGTATTTCTATAAATAAAGGACAATTATAATTCAGAGGATATAAAGGAGAGGGGCATTAAAAGCGGGATGGCTATATATAGTAGTAGTATTTCTAGTACATAATAGATTACAACGTAATACTACAATGCTATCAAAAGAGACCGAGTGACTGAGGATTTTTTGCTCCGGCATAGTTTTTGTAGATATTAGAGGCGGCGGCCGCTTGTGAAGTAGTGAACTGTGAGCTGATGGAATTGGCATGATGATGGTGATGGTGGTGATGATGGTAGGGAAGGACGGAAGAGGCAAACATTTCATTATTCGCCGTAGCAGCAGCCACCATGCTAGTATTTTCATAAAGAACAAAATTATATTGCATTTTTCCACATAGGTAATAATAACGTAACTATAAAAATATAAATTACACTAAAAAATCTCCCTCAGTTCCAACTCAATTACGAATTAATTGTCTACTATAAAAATTCCAACTTTCTTAATAAGAACCTTGCGTTATATTTTCTCGGCACACGACGAATCACATCAAACCATTAGAGAAGAGCAATGAAGAAATTTTGCAATTACTACACAAGTAGAGGCATCAGACAGAAAATTATATGCAATTACAATGTTTTTGTAGATTGAGAAAGAAGGAATTTGTGACAGATTCCTTCCACTTTGCAACTCTTGTGCCAAACAATGCAATGATAACGTATGAAATGAGCGAGCGTCTTCGACCCTTAAGCTCTTTCTACAAAAAATTCTGAAGAAAGACAGAGAGGAATGCACCACCATGCATTTTCACTACGCTTCGAAAGAATGGGACAATACAAGATAACAAAACAAGAAATTAAAGCTCTTTTTTCTAAGGACTATTCAAGTGCGTCGTACCGAAAGCAAAGCAACATTGGACAAATAATTCAATAGCTTACCCACATTACACAATAGTTAGCTAAACGCAAGTTTAACTGTCCTGGACTCTATCTATCTAAGATGGTTCGTGGAATGACGGCACATATTGACAGTGCACATATTATGCAGTTTTCTACAGAGCTATAAGCTAATAGGGCCATTTAAACGTTATTTACAAGACGTGAAGGACTAAGCGAGGCAGAAATGAAATGGGCACACATAGAAGTTGATGTATGTTATTGTAATGTAACGCAAGGTGAATTGAATTGAGTTGACTAAGTGAGAATGTTGAATTGAAAAGGAGAGGGAGACCTACCTGGAGTAATTGTCGGGAGTGAATTGATGGGAAGTGTTCCAAGTAGCTGGCCAGGCCTCCGCCCCTTGAGAAGCCCCGTGGCCGTGACTGAAATCTGTACTCGCATTTCCACCACCGGACAAGAAATTCATCATCTGAAATAAAACCGAATTACCCTTTTTAACACGCACGTTAGTTGAACATATGATTAAAGATTTCAACAGGAAACTTTAGTGCAATCAATCCAAAAAATGTTCAGCGAATCTACATTGATCATTTCAATAGATTTAAAGTTTTCTCTCATAATTTTTAAAATGGAGCTATCATATTATTAAATTTTATTCTCTTAAGCTGTAGCTTATCATCATAAGAATCATCATAACCTATAATGACGACATTAAAACATCGGTCTTGGTATTCTGTTTTATATGTACAATCTATTGGTACTGCTATTTATTCTAGGAGACAGAAACAACTAATTTGAGATCATCACCTTTTCCAATGCTTGGAATAATAAATTGCAGTTAACTTCAAATAAATTGATTTGTGAATTTTTGTAGCAACAATATTATTTATGTATCGATTTCCCTTGAAGATAGTTTTCCAAGAAAAGTGACGGACTCTCTAAAAAGGGTTTGTCGAATGGCTATAAGTGCTTATTATGCTTTTATATTATGGTTCACTATTACAAAACTGGAAGTGGGATAAGATACCAGAGATGTTTATAGATGGATGGTAAGTGAAAAGAGTTGATGTGTGGTTTAGTGAGAAGATTGTGATTACCTGGGAGTCGGCGGATGTGAGAGAGGAGCCGAAATGATTCTGAGAAAGGAGATGTCCACCGCTGCGAGAGTTAGGCCAATGAGTCGCCTGAGAATTCGGATGACAACTCGACTGAAGGTTTTCACTATTGTAGCCAGCGTAATTTATGGACGTGCCGTTGCCACCACCGTTCCCTCCAGAACTTCCATTTGACTGCATTGAAATTGATGATGCTCCGGTCGAGGCTCCTGTTGATGGATAGGGAACTGCTAAGGGAATAGGACTATAACCGGAACTGGTAACAACCGAAGGCACGGGACCTGTTCCACTCGTTCCCATTTGCTTTCGCCAACGAGCTCTTCTATTACTAAACCAAACCTGCATGGGGGAGGAGTCAGAAATTAAATATAGACTTACTTGCTAACAATGTCTGTCGAATTCATAATGATTACCTACAGCAGAATAAAAATATTTTCATTCAAGGAAATTACCTGCACTCGGGCTTCAGTCAATTTCGTCCTTTGTGCTAATTCCTCTCTGGTATAAACATCGGGGTACTGCGTCCTTTCGAAACTTCTCTCTAGCTCTTCTAGTTGTTCTGTTGTAAAAGTCGTTCTCGATCGACGTTGTTTACGTTTTAGAGGTATACCTGGCTCACTCTCCGTATCTGAATCGTCCATAGAGCCAGAGTCACCTGTAATTGAAAGAATTCAGAAAATGGTCACTTAAATATGCAATTCTGTACATAATGATCACCAGAATAATGTCCCTTAATTAGCATTTTAATAATATCTGCATTTAGCTCTAATCATTGTATTATGTTAATGTACCTAGTACCTATGTAGAGTTTTTATTTTCGCACTATAAAATAAATAAAAGTGAACTTCCACACTGTAGCGAAAATATTACTTTGGTCGAATTTTATTTCATCAATTATTTGGCAGGTCTGCATGTGTTATCCTTGTTTGAGCCAGAAAGTAATGGATTTTCAGGAAAATCTTAGTTATTTACATGCAGATGAAAAAAATTCGAAATCATTAGATAAGTCTTCATTTCGTTCTATACAAAACCAAGTTTTACTTATATACTGAAAGCTTATTTTTGGTAGTTTATGATTCTAATATTCAAGTTTGTTTGCATTCAATAATGGCTAGTTGCTTCTAAATCTCTAATAGTCATTTTTAAATCGAACAATCGTTCAGTCAATTCATGAATATCTATAAAGTTTTTTACGTATATATGGCAGATATCGTAAGTATTTATGGCATTAAACTGTAGTGACTACAGAGGGGCAACAGGTAAAAGTAAAATGTACAAAAGCAGGTAGCACCCTAGTATCCAAAGATTAAATCACGATCAATTTCTGCTGGACACTTGTCATCGGCCTAGCATTATTTGGTAGTCCATCCTGGACAAACAGAAAGTAAAGAGTTTCCTTCTTAAAGGAGAGAGAGAGACATTAATAATGTGTAAGGCAGATCCGTTGTGTTCTGTCCGTGGGATTCTGTCATCTACTCTCTCAGATTTCTATAGGATTTAGAATTTCCGACTTTACGTAAAGCCAGCTCCCTTTTATTACAAGTTGGCAAAGGCTAAGCCGACACTGAAAATAAGGAGGATGAGCCAAAAACCACTTTTATTATCTATTCACAAGTCTATTTATTGTACCTGTTCTTTGTGTTAGGCAAGGAGCAAAGTGACTTGGACTCCCAATAAATTGTCACCTATTGAAATTCAGTTTCAATTGTATGATACCTCAAGTTACGTAAGCCAATATTATATTTAAACTCTTCTATAAGCGAGTATAATATACCTACAGTAATCTAGTTTTAGCTCGCCCACTGGGGAGCTTATAGAATCGCACATTCTGTCCGTCCGTCCGTACGTACGTCCGTCCGTACGTCCGTCCGTTAGCACGATAACTCCCGAAC
>JABASI010005410.1:0-12350 GCA_019776505.1 Tomocerus nigrus
CATGTATAATCCTAGCAAAAATCCAGCAAGGGGCCCGGAAACAAGCCAATAATTTCCCAATAGCCATGAACTTCCCAATGACTCAGGAAGAATCCAGGGGGAAAACTTGGATTTGCCATGGGCTTGTGCTGTTTGGGAATGTTGGCAAGTCTTACGTCAAAACTGCTTACCCAATTAAATTTTACAAACAAATACGAACTAAATTCCCAACTTTATTTATTTATTATATGCCAAAAATAAACTACTCATGCGTCGTCGACAACAATTAGGGATGGCTATAATTTGTAGAATATTGAAAGGAAATAGTTTTGAAAGTCAATTCTTTGTTCCCAAAAGACAGATAAAAGGACAGCACCGTCAGATTTACTATGTAGGTAAAGACAGACGTCTGACTTCCCCGGGCTTCTAAATTCTGTTTAAAGCACTGCATTTGTAAGCACGTCATCGGAATTGCTTGTATCAACGGCGAAATAACCATACGCCGAATACCTACCGCAAAAGATTTTGTTGTTGAAAAAAATTTGGAGGGCCCATTTTGGCAAAGGAAGCTTTGGTCCAGTAGCATGACTTGATATGGTTACACTACTTTTAATATTACCATTAATTCAATCATTACTTTGAAATTGACCAAATAAACCTCATTATAGGTTTTCTGGCACTTTTCTAAAATTACACTACCCGTAGAAATTGATAGCATAATTTTTGAACTCAGACTGTCATTACATTTACCTGTACATAAATCTGACGATGCAGTCATTTTATCTGTCTTTTGGGAACAGAGAATTGACTTTCAATAATTTATAGCCGAATATTGAGTGAATCCTGAATGGATTTGAATTTCTGGGATGAGATTGCATGGAGGCTGCGGGGTCGTTGCACGTTGCACAACTTCTACATACACGACACACGTTGTTTGAAGGAAGTAAAAGTAATTTTATCATATAGGAAGCCATATCAGTGGGAGACATCCGAATGGTGAAAAGCGGGGAGGACACGTCCGGCTGTTCCACACTGAAAACAGTTCAAGTTGCATGCAAAAAGTCAATTGGAATGAAAGGAGATTGGTGCTCGATTGAGTCTCCCTTGTTCCAAGATTGCTCCGGACACTCTTCCAAAAATAATGGCAGTAACACCGATAACGGTGAGTTCATTTCTCTCTTTAATCTTTGTCTATGACCAACAGGCACTTTCCACGTTCATTACAATATCTCCTGTTTATAACAGCCATCACCAACAATAGACGATGATGTCATCCTGAGTGGATGACATTATGTTTCCTTAGTTATTAGTATTGGTTAGGTACTGTCCTCAGATGCACAATTCTAGTCATTTCATTCTCAAGTACCCGCGTTAATAATACTATAGCCATGGCTTATCATTATATCTTCCGTTTTTTATCTTTTGGCTCACATTTCCCACTAATTTCAAAGCTATGCACATCATGACAAATATTTAAGCAGTCGCTAGTCGCTGTTGAGTAGACAACTTTGAATAAATATTTGTACAATCTGTATGTTTTAATAGTATGTGATTGTGATTCAGAGTTGCTTTTCATCCAGAATCTATAGAGCCCCTATTTTCAACCAATTCAAAGCGAATAAAGCACTCATCTTTAGTTGTTTGTTGGAGAGGTAGACATTAATAACCTCCAGGTGACAGATTAACAAGATATTGATTTTGACGATGCAAATATTATGTGGGCATTTACAAGTGTCTCATGAAAGCTAAAACTTTTATTGTCGCAATAATGTAGTACATTTGTAGGTGCATCATAATATTATCATAAGTAAAGTTAGTACCTAAAATTATTTAAATAACTAAGCTTCGCTGTCGAGATTTTTGCAAAATTTGGGAGGAATGAAACCGCCGATTATTTGGAATAAGCCGCGGATTTTAAGCCTTTTTATGTAATTTAATAGTACCTAATCACTTTTTACATCAACAATTTTCAAAAATTTAAAACTCATTTTGCTACTTTAGGATATTGCGGGGAGAAAGGACTCCAAAATCCGGATCTGTTTATTGGAAATTCTCTGTTGATCATTACAATTATGTAATAACAATTTCGTATCTTGGAGTCAATTCAGAAAGAGAAACCTATATTTGTCTCCATTTTTTGTTTCTATATCAAGAACTGCTAGGCATGTTTCCTTTTTTAGGGAAATATTAATTTCGCTTTCTAGAAAATTTTCCTTGTATCAAACTGAGTGTTACTTCTAGGCATTAGCATTTAGGAGATGAGAATTTCGTAAAATGTATTCCATTTGAGCTAAATATTAGTCGACCTTTTTAAATTTCAGAAAATTAAAGTAAAGACTACCTACGTTTGATTTGATATGCATTGATATTTGAAAGGTAGGTTAGTACCTGCATAATAATAATACATCTTCTTTTCCAAGTCAGCAAAGCTAGAAAGCACAATTCTACATTCCGCACTCCTTTCCTTCATAGTCATATAAAGTGCATACCTGTTTTTGGTAATATAATAAAAAATAGCGTAAAAGATGGTATAAATGCCGGACCACTAGGATTTGAATGTCCATCAACATTGTATGCCCACCTGGCTGACTTTAGCGGGGTTCTAAACCACGTTTCGGGTATTTACGTTCTGCAGAAAGCGGAAGTAATGATGAGGCATTGGAGTGTTAAAACCATATACATATAATATAGGTAGGACGTAGGAAGAAGTACGTACGAGGAATTCAATGGGTTCCTTTTCAGCAGTTTGGATTGCCTCCTCATGATTTGATTTCACTCGCACTTAACTTTCCGAGTTCAATTTCCTTCACAGTAATTGGGAATAAGTATTTGAACATGTTCGTTTTCTGCCTCCAGTCTTATGTGTGTATATATTATCTTCCTCTCACGAAAGACATAAAATGGAGGAGAAAATTCCAATTCACTGATTTCACTCCGCATCTTGATTTTTCCATTCAAATTCAAATGGCAGCGTAGCATTTAAGTCCTTGAGCATGGCTACACCGTACTCATCCATTCAGGAAAAAAAAATCTCTTTTTTTGACCAATTAATTCAATCAGGTCAAAATTTTTATGCTCGCTCTTCAGAATTGACGCCCATATCCGAATTATCTCTGCCTTTTTTCTACATCTAGTAACTCAAAATGATCTTTTGCTATTTCTAAGAAGATTGCAACATCTCCTATTTCATCTGACACCACTTCTCGCACTAAATATCTCTATAGTTCCTTTAGCATCTTTTCCGTATAAGAAAAGTTAAAGTCGTGTCAAATTGGGCCACTAGATTTTTCCTTCTCCATGGAATTAATTCTTATCTTGCTCGTAGATTTTTTTATATTGTAGTGCATGCAGTAGCCATTGTAATGAATGAGAAGCTAAAGATGAAAAGAAATATATAGAGCAAGTGTATAAAATGTTTGCAGATAGGATCTTTAGTAGTATTTTTGAGTAAGGTAAGTATTTGTGTGTGAGAAGCAGCATGCTCTACAAATAAATTCCGTTTATCGTTGATGATTTAGAGATTGTGATTGCTATGGGATGATTCGATAGAATATAATCATTAAGTAGTGATTAGGTCATAAGTAAGAAAGGGAAGTTATTATGATCCCTGGCCCGTTATTTTCTCTTGCCTCCAACTCTACAAACTGGAAGCCGGAACTAAGGGAAAGAGTTAAACCCCGTTTTCAATGGAAAAGGGCGAAAGCTGAGCCAAGGAAATAACTGTGAAACGTTTCAGCGCCCTTTTACGTTTATGTTTATGACAAGATGAGATTTGCTTCTTGACTTCAGTTCACTTGACTGCATTTTGCATTGCACGGACTCTCCTCTCTATACACACACGCTCTTTTTAGCCTTATCTTGACAAGTCCTGTCCTAATATTATTCCCTATATACATTTAGCTAGCCTTACTAAAATATAAATGTACTGCTAGTGTGCATGAACCTAGTCAATGGTTATTATTAGAAAGTCGTCGTCGTTGTCGTCTTGGTGAGGAGTTGAAGAAGAGTGAGTAGTGCAGGGACTATTACTTACATTTACTTATCACTTTTGCCTCCTCTTCATAAGAAGTAGAGTTTTGCCGTGTCGGCAAGGCACGAAGGAAGGACGCCAAGTGACTTTCTCTAATAGTTTGGCTTGGATTTCACTTGATTTGACTCTAAGGTTACGCTAGGTGTACATATAAATAAACTGCAAGTCTAAACTTGAAAATGTGAAGGAAATTGTGAATGTGCCTATAAATGACTGTGCATTTGCTGTCTCGTCTCAGTCAACGAGGGAAAGTGGGAGTTTTGATATGAGAGACATCCTTAGATAGACATAGTTGCTATGAAAGCCTTAGTCTGTATATTCCTTGGCAACTCTTCACTTCCCTCTTCGACTCTCTTCACTTTGTAATATCATGCAAATGAAACGAAATGCAATCAAATGAAATGATCTGAAGGAGATGAAGTCAAGTCAAGCCAAGTGAACTAAAGTTAAATGAGAAGAGATGAGCTGAGTGATAGAATAGTCGACTCCTGCCTGTCTCTCTTTCCTCCTCGACTTCACTTTCTCTTTCTCTAGTCCATATTGTCTTTCCCTGACCCTATAACAGCAGTTCTACTTATTGTTCTTACTAAGTATAATATTATCCGGCATTAACTTAGTCCCCCGTAACTCCCTTCTCCTTCACTTGCAATTGCAAATGCGTTGCATGACTTGACTCCAATTGACTTACTTACGATAATTAGCTTATCGCCAGTTTTCTCCGACCCTCCCCTACTATACTTACATAAATCGCTTATTCTAATGCATCTTTGGATTATGTTGTGATTCCGGAAGGCACTTTCGTTTCATTCATTTTTCCACACTCGTTACACTTTCCATTGTCAGCTGTATAGCAGCCATGAAGTCTACTGTATTATTCAGTAAACAAAACAAGAACTTCCGACTTGCTTAATGCTTTCTCCTCCAACTAACTCCCATTAACTTAATCGTAACACAAAAGTGCCTTTCTAATAACCAGAGGTAGAATTCTCATCCTAAACTCTCGAATAGCACTCAACTTTATTCAGTTCAATGGACCCCCGACAAACTCAATTCCCTCTCTACCAACTCTCAAATCCTTCTTAAGTGTCTCTTTTAATTATTTCTTATCGTTGTTGCACTAGATAATAACTACCAGATACTTACTATGCAAATTCCATGCAAAAATCAAATCCAAATAGAATGATCGCCGTTCAACCAATTCAAATACAAAATCACAAAAAACCTTTCTAAATTCCCTCATAGCATCAATTTTTAAAATGCAATTGTGATTTAATTTATGTCAATTGTTTCAACTGTTAACATTAGAATTTTTCGTATCGACTTCCATAAATATTTAAATTATCTGCCCCACATGAGTGCGATTTGTAGTTTTTTTTGGAATGACGATAATATGGCACTAACTTTATTTGAGTTGGGATAGGACAGAATAAACAGTCGACAATTTTATTCTACAAGTAGGCCATATAAATATAAATAAATTCCTTATAAAGGGAAGGGCAGTTGACTTTCTAAAGAATCTTGCTAAAAGAACATGGGTTTAATGTAACAAGGAAATAATTTGTTTCCCTGATTAAAATAAGGAGTTTATAGAATGTCTTGCGCGTGGATATATGTATAAATGCAGGATGTTGTTACAATTAGGGAGAAGTGAATATTATTCAATTGTAAGTGTGTCTGTACTTTTTCCATAAAGATTAGAAAGTGGAGCATGTTGACGAAACGCAGGACAAATCATTGGCAAAGTTGACTTTTCTTAGGTAAAGTTTAGCCTTTCATCGCCTTAATTTCAGCAAGGCCGTTTTCATTCAATTAAATGCTACAGAGGTTATTCCATCCATCTCTTTCCTCCTTGTTGAGTCAGTTTGAGAAATATCAGGGATATTCTACAGAGAAGGAATTCTCCTCCTACTTTCTCCCTCTTTCCTATTTGAATGGCTTCAATTTATGTGAGGCAGAGTAGGATTTATTTGTCATCGCAAGTGGGAAATACTTGCATAATATTTCAAAGAGTAGGTAATGTATATTTTCAGAATGAGAATGGCGGGAAGTTATTAGTGAATGGTGCCTTGTCCTCGCGTGTTTTGCGGCCAGAGATTTGCTAATCTCTTTTCGGAGGACAGGCACCTATGTGTTTGCTTAGGTAGTCTGTGTGCACACTACTACAGCTATGTATATTATCCTTGCCCTCTGTCTCAGTCACTGAGTGAGGCAATCCGAATGAAGTCAACTTTCTCCTGTTTGCATTTCTCCACTTTGAGTTCAGCGGTAGGGACTTGTGTTTACTTCTTGTGGAGGAGGAAGGATGTTATACTATGCCCTGCCCTATATAATAATAATATCCCTCCTCGCACGTCTTACCTATCAAGCTACGTACGCCTTTCTCAAGTTACACAGTAGCCGTGCATTAGTTTTCTCTCTTGCCCTTTTACTACTCGACTTGGATTTCAGTAGCTTTCTCCATAGGAAGTTCCAGCGTAGTCTCTTCTCCCATTTCCCACCCAAGTTTAAACCTTTCTCATTTAATATAACACTACAACTACAACATAATACAATTTGGTTATGTTTACTTGAGTAACTACTTAACTTCCGAGGGATTCACAAACTTTGCAAATTTCCTACGTTATGGCATGTTATCCAATATCCTAATGCCTATACATAACTATGGATATCATCTCCCCTAATAATATCTACTCCCTGTTTATAGCCTATCGCTAATAATAATCATAATAAATATATAGGAAAATGGCAAGTTGGCAGCTCGAATAAAGCCTCAGTGTTTAACACAAAGAACCGGCTGCTCTATCCATTCCCTCACTACTTAATTATCCTTAGGTTTCTATTAACTGTAGACATGGCTTTTTAAAATCTGATATTCCCCTCATTAACTTTTACATTAAAAAATGTCCTTTCCTAATTAGAATTCAATTCCACAATAAAATAATTAGGTACATTATAATTTTTCTTAAAAGTACGTACATATTTTCTAAGTGAATAAAATTAACTAAAGCTACAATTAGCTAAATTTCTCAAGCAGGATAAACATTATTATTAATGCGTTAAAAGTGAAGAAGAAATGTTGACATTGAAAGTGGTTGGTGATGTTGTGCAGTAAACTTTTGACGTTTGCAAAATAATTAAACAAATGCTTCGGCAAAATAGCAATTAGAAAATTAAGACACAAAAGTTGTCACAAAAAATTGGACATGAAAAAATTTTCAAGGTGTTAGTAATTAACTAGACATGATAAAATATTACTGCTCAGCTTTAGCGCTTGAAATTGAGGTAGAGAATTTGGAATTTGTGTATTTTACCTGTAGCCTATAGTAGGGATGTAAATAAGTAGTGTCTCTGTTAGGTGGGTATTATAGTTGGTTTTTGTGGGCTCGTTGACTTGTTAGGCTGTAAATTTTTGGTGCGGAATGTTTGCTTATATAAAACAGAAAGTTTTAAACTATTTTATATGCAGATTATTCGGAGTCTCATCTGAGTCATCTGTCAAAGTAATTTTGAGTTAAGTTGCCTATGTAAGCTTTTAGCAGGTTGAACTGTCAGGCGTTTTTATTACTTCTTTGGACGAAGGACGGAGGTAGGTAGCTGCTCTGTATAGTGAAAGTATAGTAGTGACGCTCTTTGTACATGCAGCAGCCAGGAAGGAGGGAGATGTGATGTGGTACTTGCTCATCCATGCTCCTACTTGCTTTTATGATCTCTGTAGGAAAGAAAGCTGTCACACATCCAAATGCAAATGGTCGTGTGACAGCTTTCTGTGCCCACAATCCGTTGACGGGCAGGCTACCTAGTTATGTGTTATGTGGGTTAGTACTTAGCCGGACGAATCTAAATCCTCAAAGGGCCATATAATACAATATTGCGCTCCAAGAAATAGCAAAATCTACAACGACTGCATTCAACGACAAGGATAAAAGCCTGCAGGAGCCAAACTAAAATTCATGAATGGGAACTGACGTATTTCGTTCAGCCAACAAGAATATTATTAGATATATAGCTACCTACCTAAGTAAATACGTCCTGACTTAACAAGTATACATGGTTATGACCAACTTGTACATTATCTAATCATTTCTCTTGTCAACTACGAATAACGCCGTCTGTATTAAATTATTACATGCAGAGAGAGAGAGAGAGAGAGAGTGAGACTATACCATAACGTCTTTCCGTCCTCTTTATTTATTTAAACACCACAAGTCTTAAACTATTTCGCTACGATAATCTTGTCTAGCCACGGATAGGTACTTCCTTAATCCCAAATGTTTACTTACCCATAAAATTAAGGTAATGCAGGGCTTTATTTATCAAGCACGCCTGCATCCAAGAACACCGCTTCCCTAACAAGACATAAATACTTTCTAGTATTTACCTGGTGTAAAGTTAATTGGAGTAACTATCAATGTTTAATAGAGCCTGGCAATTCCATTAGTTAATTAGCATCATAAATTCAGCTCCACTTATGCGATGTTAGGAATTGTTGATTGTTCCCAGACTATTCCTGAATGAAACGAAATTAACGTATACCTAATTCAAGCTACATAAGCTACAAGACAAGTAATATAATATTATACAATTATTAGTCTGAAGAGACCGTTGTTTCTAGGCTTAAGGAATCTACACGTAGAATTAATAACAGATTAGATTATTATTGGCATATCTCTTCAAATAAATTCTTCGATATTCTGCCCCATAAAATACTTATTTTACTAACTAAATACTCCCAATCTAATTTCGTCGCATTTATTTTCAATATCGGATTAAATAAATATGTGAAAAATAATTAATGGAAGTTTGGAATTTTTTAAGGTCCTTCGGATGAATTTCAAAGACGATTCTAACTGCCAGTTAACATTCCCATAGGATTACATTGAAAAAAATCATTTTAGGGAATTAGATTGTTAGCATGTTTAAAAATGAGTATTTGTAATTTTGAATATACATTGATTGCTTCGTGGTTATTTTGTTGTGTATTTTTGATGAAAAAGTAGAATCCGTATAGTTGTGTCTTTTAGATGTGCGGAGATAATGTCAATTTTAAGTCACAATTCCCTAAAGTTAAATACTGTGTGAGTTCAGTGGCCTTTGGATAGTTATTTGGGTGTAGTTTGCGTGAAAGTTGGATGAAAATAATGATTAGTAATATTGAGGTAGGTGGATAGGAGAGTAGGAGAAGTTAGGCGTCTCAGTAGCAAATTCGAATATGCAAATGTGATGGGGCATAGGTAAGTGTAACAATTTAGTGGCTACCTGCGCTTTGGGTCTGGAGTAGATAATAAGATGTAGTAAGTAACTGAAAGGGAATGCCATAATCTGCCTCGTTAGTGTTGGACGAGTATTTATACAGGCTAGGCGTCTGTTTAATGTCTCCGAAAAGGTTGATAGAGATAAGGATGGGGTCGAGAGTCGGAAAGGACAAGAGTCCTAGTCACTCTCTCTCTCTCTCTCTCTCTCTCTCTCTCCTCGCAATGACAAGTATATGGAGGATCTGGGCGGCCTCAAGGCGGTGCCAACAACCAAACATACGACTAGGTATTATGTAATAAAATTTTCATGAGAGGAGCGAAGTGTGGTATTCTGTGGTCTTCTCTTCTGCGGTCTGTCGCTCCGCTACTCCACACACTCACCTATCTCACTCCCTGCCCGCCTGCCTGCTTAGGACGCGAAAGTTTACAGCCCGATGTAGCAGTTACCCGCAGCCTCCTACTATACGACGATCCTTGCATATAGCTACTACCTCTGCCTACGTGACCATACGACGACGACCTGCTACAAATCCCTGTCTCCTCTGACTCCTATTACCAAGGTGCTAATATACCTACAATCTAATATTTAGTCAGTATCTACACTGCCTAGTCACTTTACACAACAAAACAGTTTTAAAATCACTCAAATATCTTATTAGATACGGAGGAACGGCTTTTTTTTCATACTGAGAAGAATCAGAAAAAAAATCAAGAAATATTCATATTTCTCAACATGCAATATTTCAATTCAAAAACGTTTTCCCATGTTAGAAACACTCAAATGAGAAAACTGTGTCCAAAATTGGTGTATTCAGTCCCACAATTCACACAATAGACATAGGAGCACTTTTAAGTTATTTTGGGGAAGTGTGAACTGTCTAGGCAGTATGGACAGTGACGGGGTATCCAATTTAGACAAGGACATATAGCATGATTATATTTTAATATGTATTGTGATCCAAGTGTACTTAGGGATGTATTATGGTGACGGCCCTGTCCTCGTATAAATGAAGAGTGGGCATGTAGGGCTATGTAGGGCAGATTTGCTTTAGACTACTGACTACTCGGAGAAGAAGAATATAATGAAGTCATGTGAGTGTAACTAAAGTTGCATTACAATCTGTATAGACATATGGATGGTGACGGGATATTATGGTGGCTAAAGTATGTGTTGTTGTCCTCTGAGTTTCATTTGGAGGAAGAACAGAGCAATAGTAAAGTGTAAGAGTTAAGCGAAGTGAATCGACGAGGCTATATAGCTAGGATCTCTCACTCACTCACCCACATCACTGAACTGTACTCTTGCTCATGGATAGCTCCTTTAGTCAATTCAACGAAATTCAAGTGAAAGTCTATAATAATAATAGTAGTAAGAGTAACTTATAGCAGTAGCCCTATAGCTATAGCACACACACACACACACGCACACAATAATAGGAGATGGAGAGAGAGAGACACGTAATATTATAAAACATGTCGCCCTATTATCGTCTGGTCTGGTGTGGTAGAGCGGGAGAGGTGGCTGGTCGGATGTGATCTTAAGGATATAATGACGCAGTTGAAGTAGTTAGAGGAAGGAACGAGTAGGGCAGGGTGGGAGGCTGGAGCTAGCTGTAATGTGTATAATGTCAGCTCTTTGTAGCCAAAGAGTAGCTAAGTAATCTGTAACGGTCTCTCGAAGCTAAATCCTGTAGCTGTAGCTCCAGTTGCACTCTATGAGAAAGTCAAGTGAAGGCAAGCCACACTAACAATAAGTGCTACCCGGACGTTTGACAAAAGACCAAGAGGCAACTCAACTTCCTCTTTTACTTCTAACTCCATTTACAAAGTTTCATGCATCCATCCCATGTCATGTTTCTGTCCAAATAGAAAAATTACGATGAATCCTTTGTAACAGCAGACCTGCTCCAGCCAACCACTCTAATATCTGCACTACTTTCATCTATCTATCTATCTATCCATATGTATGTTCTCTCTCTCTCTCTTTCTCTCTGTGCTAATACGATGAATCCTTTGTAACAGCAGACCTGCTCCAGCCAACCACTCTAATATCTGCACTACTTTCATCTATCTATCTATCTATCCATATGTATGTTCTCTCTCTCTTTCTCTCTGTGCTACTACAACTACGCCGACCTAGCAGAAAAACACCACACGATTACCAAATCCCTCTCTCTCTCTCTCTCTCCTCCCTGCCATCGCACATCAAACCAAAATTCAAATGGAAAACTCAAAATACTTTTAATAGCTCCCACACTCCATTCATCAACTCCACTAAATCTCCACAAAAATTCATAGCATCCCTTGCTACAATATCCATTGCACATTCATTCACAGATTCTCGACAGTAGTCAAGCACACTACTTATGATGAGATGACTCTTCTGTAGCAAACCTCTAACCCTAAGTACCTATTAAACCAGATATTATGACCTGCCCTTACAACAAAGCACATCTACTATATCAAATATATCCTATCTGATTTTAACTCTCTCTCTACTCTCATTTCAAATCTCAGCGATCTCTCTTACTTTCAAATTCTCTCCTTTGTCCTTACAATAATGTCATGTCCCAAAGCGCCATCTCAAAAATCTGCTGTGTTACATGGAATCTCTGTCTTTAAATAAAGCCATAACCCAATTACAAGGTGAATGTCATTTAGCTCAGCAGGGAGCTTATTCTGAGATAGTTGCAGGATTGGTTGTAACTAGTTGCAACTGAGTTGCAACACTGAATCGGTTGTAAAATCTAAAGTGGTATTCTGAGACAGCTTGGTTGCAAATAGCAACTTACAACTGGTCGACGGTTGTTGTAACTTTTGGTTGTAACTAAATCATTTCCATGGTAACAACGACTTTACAACCAAAATTGCAACCAAATCCTCAGAATACCTGTTTTAATTTGGTTGCAGGGTCAGCATAACTTTTGGTTGTAACGCTAATCTTACAACCAACTTTACAACTAACTCAGAATGAGGTACCAGAGCATAAAGTATAACACGATTTATATCATCCCGCAGCTTATAAACCCTCGCGGTGATACATTTCAAGGACACTCAACTTCATCACGAAAACATGTAGCGGCATTCCC